>BLKR01011625.1:0-29644 GCA_011170035.1 Teleogryllus occipitalis
CCGCCCCGCCGCCCCGCCGCCCCGCCGCCCCGCCGCCCCGCCGCCCCGCCGCCCCGCCGCCCCGCCGCCCCGCCGCCCCGCCGTCCCGCCGCCCCGCCGCCCCGCCGCCCCGCCGCCCCGCCGCCCCGCCGCCCCGCCGCCCCGCCGCCCCGCCGCCCCGCCGCCCCGCCGCCCCGCCGCCCCCCCGCCCCGCCGCCCCGCCGCCCCGCCGCCCCGCCGCCCCGCCGCCCCGCCGCCCCGCCGCCCCGCCGCCCCGCCGCCCCGCCGCCCCGCCGCCCCGCCGCCCCGCCGCCCCGCCGCCCCTGCCGCCCCTGCCGCCCCTGCCGCCCCTGCCGCCCCCGCCGCCCCCCCCCCCCCCCCCCCCCCCCCCCCCCCCCCCCCCCCCCCCCCCCCCCCCCCCCCCCCCCCCCCCCGCCGCCCCCGCCCCCTCGCCGCCCCCGCCGCCCCCGCCGCCCCCGCCGCCCCCGCCGCCCCCGCCGCCCCCCGCCGCCCCCGCCGCCCCCGCCGCCCCCGCCGCCCCCGCCGCCCCCGCCGCCCCCGCCGCCCCCGCCGCCCCCGCCGCCCCCGCCGCCCCCGCCGCCCCCGCCGCTCCCGCCGCCCCCGCCGCCCCCGCCGCCCCCGCCGCCCCCGCCGCCCCCGCCGCCCCCGCCGCCCCCGCCGCCCCCGCCGCCCCCGCCGCCCCCGCCGCCCAACGCTCTGCTCTTGCAATTCGTTTCCTTCCTCTTTCGATGCGTCTGCCCCACGTGCCTTTGCGCGGCCTCGCTCCCGGCGCAGCCTGCACTCCTCCTTTGATCACGGCGCACTCCGCTTCGACACGCGCCGCCTGCGCGGCTGCGGGCGCCAACATTTGCCCAGACCTCAGGCTTTTGCCTTCACGGAGCACTTCCAATCCCACTTTTTACGTAAGTTCTCGCGAAAGCAGAGATGTTATTGAGAAAACATTAATAATCTCCTTCGTATTTTATTTTGGGTTTTATAACTTATTTATTCCTTCAAAATAAAAGAAATTTTATTCATTTGTATTGATTGTATTCAACATTTTCTTGAGAATTCATTTTGAAATGCTGCCTCTTTCCAGTAAATAATGATTGTTCAAAACATATCATGAAGGAAAACTTACGTAAGAAGAGAAATCATGTAATGAAGCACTAAACCTTATAATTGGAGGCGATCTTTCAAGAAAATGTTGGTTATCATGACTTCATAATATTGTTTGATTTTCCTCACCCAAGAATTTTGGTTTAATATAACTTTATTCATTCGTTATATGTTTCAAAATTGTTAAAAGTATCTCCATGAAGGTTCAAATTAATGCAGTAAAAAAATTCCTTCACAAAATTCAGGGAAAATAAAATTTAAAACATATTTTCGTTGAGTATATATCGCTAATTTTTAGGAAACAAATAAATGAACTCAACAGTCGCAAAAATTCCCTGGATTATGGCAAGGGAATTGCAACTTCATTCGGTTTCTGCCCACGATGTAGCACTTTTTGCGGATACTTTTTTAAGCAATTTTCCCAGCGTTCCTTCATTCTTCTTTCATTTACGATGCGATGCATTTCTGAAGTTTATTTTGACTTCAACACAGCATTTTGGTTTTGAAATGTTTTCGTTGTATTATGACTCTAGAAATGTGTAGGAAAATCCAGATTCTTTGAAAGAATAATTTTTATCAAGTATCGAATTTCGTTCTTATTAATGTGTTCTATATTTTCTTTAAATATTGCAATAATTTATAACATACATCTCCTCCAACATACTTTTAACTTTTTTGTACGCAGTAGATAGTTATGTAGAAACAGTGTCTCTGAAAGTCGAATTGGAATGTTGAATCAACGCGGTAATGAGCTTCCGGAGAAGTCCTGTTTCCTCATTATCCACTGTGGCAATAAAGCGGGATGTGGGCGCCCTTTTCCCTCACTGCATAGTCACGCAATAACGCCAATAGCGACCAGATCAGAGGTTGAGCTTAACTGGGGTTGCATCCCTCTGAACCGCGACCCGTTTCCAGTCCCGGGAATTAAAACAGCACGCGAGGTTCAACGCCGAACGAACTGAATGCAGACAACGAACGTTAGAGACTACCCATGACTGCATTTTTTTATTGACATATGTTTATATCACATTTATTTTATGAACATAATTTTTTCAAACTCAATAACAACAAACTTTAAGATTACACATTTGTCACCTATTTGTGAACTCATAACTTTAATTCGAAAATATTGCTGCTAATATACTTAGCAACAACACAATCAGAAAAGGTTTTCATTTAAATACAGGTTTAAACCACACGCCTAACTTTAGATGACGTAGTACTTCATTGATCATACCATTGAACAATAAAACGGAGTTTAAGCTAAATGTACTACATGATACAATTCACCTTCAACTTTTCGCTCTATTTTCTCCGCACTATATTACATATACGAATCTTTTGATTTTGCTTTCTTTTATGCAATTCCGCAATAATTTTCACTTACCTATCGTTTATCAGAACAAAAACATCACCAAGAATCTAAATTAACACTAACAAAGTGAATATAAAATTGGAAATAACGTAGAAATTGGCTGTAACACGTAAGAAGGAGAATCCAAAACGCGTGGCGATGTCCTGGGCCGTGCTGAGTCCGGCTGCTGTGCCACAGCCCGGCTGCTGTGCCAGAGCCCGGCTACTGTCCCAGAGCCCGGCTGCTGAGCCAGAGCCCTGCTGCTGTGCCAGAGCCCTGCTGCTGTGCCAGAGCCCTGCTGCTGTGCCAGAGCCCTGCTGCTGTGCCAGAGCCCGGCTGGTGTGCTAAAGCCCGGCTGCTGTGCCAGAGCCCGGCTACTGTCCCAGAGCCCTGCTGCTGTGCCAGAGCCCTGCTGCTGTGCCAGAGCCCTGCTGCTGTGCCAGAGCCCGGCTGCTGTGCCAGAGCCCGGCTGCTGAGCCTGAGCCCGTCTGCTTGTTAAAGCCCGACTGCTGTGCTAGAGCCCGGCTGCTGTGCCACAGCCCGGCTGCTGTGCCAGAGCCCGGCTGCTGAGCCTGAGCCCGGCTGCTGCCAAGCGCTGCCGCCTGGGGCGCTCCGAGGGTGCGAGATGAGCTCGTTCCGAGGCGGCGCGGGTGGAGGGGGCGGGGGCGGGGGGCGGGGCGCTCGCCTCGTTTTTCGCCCCAGGCGCCTCCGAATGGCCCGGAGCGCCGACGGCGGCGTCATAACCACCTCGCCACCCAGGTGCTTAGCAAATAGATTTAGACTAGGGCTCCGACGCACCGTGTGCTCCGAAAGGAGCACCCTTTAGCTCTGCAACCATCACAAATAGTTGTGAAAAACGGTTACGCTAGTACACAATACTACTTATTTGCATTTTACAATTCAATAACGTTAAGAGAAGTCTTGTCAAAAACTACGCACGTTACATAAAGTTAAGTAAGAGAAAACTGCTGCAATAGCGCAGTAGTAATTTTGCCTTTGAAATGATACAAGGCGTTGTCATTGCCAACAATACTGTTTATTTCAATAAGAGCAGCTTTCGATGGCTTAGCCATCATCCTCAGTTTCCTGCTGTCTGGGAGCCACAAAAACGACTAGTCGACAACGCCTTGTACCATTTATATTATGTAGAAGCCAACGACATTTCACCGTTAAACCAATATTGCTGTTGCCTCTCCATGTCGCTATTCGCCAAATCCCAGGGTTCGAGACCCATCAGTGGCTGACTTGATTTACATGGCTGCGTCTATTTCAACCACTACGTGGAGGAGTATACTAGCGGTGGGTTGCTCTGATTTATAGGTTTGGTTCGTGATTTCTCCGAGCAATACCAGACGAGTACCACAGCAGTACCTCGAGAAACGTATTATGGCTTTCGTTCTTAATTCTTGACTCCTCTTCTCTTACACACACACACACACGCACACACACACACACACACACACACACACACACGCACACACACACACACACACACACACACACACACACACACACACATATATATATATATATATATATATATATATATATATATATATATATATATATATATATATATATATATATATATATATATTTACAGGAGGGAACAAGTGATTAGAAAAATAGTTACGAATATTATCAATATCTAGGAATATATTTAGGAATTTATGGCATACCTAAAAGGCTATTAAAGAGAATAAAATATAAAAAAGACGTAATGAAACAGTATTGTCAGAAAACAGTTTTCTCTTGTTTAAAACTACTCGGTATAGTGGATCAGAACAACAATGCCTTTTTAGACGAGATGTGATTGAGATGCCGTGGTGAGCGCATTGTGCTATTTTGGTCATAGGAATGTTTACTTTGTGAGATGATCTTCAGTTGCCCGTCTCAGCTTCCCCCAACCAAAGACGTCATTACATCGTCGGCATTATCTCGGGATCACTTGTTTTCTTATTTGAACATATTATCAGTAATTGTTTGTTACGCTTGTGAGAACATTCGACTGTTTCATTCCTAATAAGGAAAATTAATTTATTATCACAGAAACATTTTTATTTACGAAATTCTATATTGTTGCGACGTGTCATTATTTGTAAATATGGCCTGTTTTTATTTATTGACACTCTCACAGTCTATTTTGAGCACAATTCTTGAGAATATCAATAAATTTGTGAAAACAGCTTTCACTCATGCACTTTCACATGTTTTTGTTCGTATTGACGTACGAAATTAATGTGTTTTTACTCCTAATTCAATGTTTCTGTATTTATTTTCGACTCGTCTGAATAGATCGTTATACAAGGGGGCGGAGGGGAATGGAGGAGAATTACGCGGGTGAGGTTCACTTCAGCATGCCTGAATATCGTGGCATTATAAATATAATATTAATATATACAATATCTTGGCATTATTTATTTATATATATATAATGGCATTTTCCTATGTTTCACCCATGCAGGGGATGTTTTGTACTTTGCCCTGGACGTATGCGTATAGGAGTTTGCGAGATTACTTCTCGTTGTCTGCACGGATTCACCTCTTCCTGCGCTTCATACAACGCTCTGATGAGACTTTATTCTGCGTCGTCGGTACAAAGTGCTTTTTCCATTTTCCTCGTGTGCAAACCCGCATCGAATCTGTAAAGTTTCATCTTCATTTGCATCGCTGATAACCGGTCCGGCGTTTCAGAGCGCGTTGTCTCCGTTTAGAGAGTATCACAATCAACTCACACAATCGAAGCAGGAGACAATTCCACTGATTATTTTTGGTAGAGAATCTTTGGCTTTTTAATGCAATTAAAACAAATTTTAAAACTATATAATCTGTAGCTAAACGATTATTCATAATCATAATTCTTGAGCGAACATAATGTTGAAATGACTCCTGCAAGTTATGCAACTCGCCACACAGGAGCTCCTGATTCAACGAGAAGGGTTTCTCCGTAACTAAAGGAGAGGCTGGGGTATTCGCTCGAGGTTGTTGTTTAAACTACCAATTTTGTGTAACGAATTCCGAAAAATTTTGAAATCGTCAATTACATGATTGTCAAAGAGTAAAAAAAAGTATTAACTAACTAAAAATACACCGCATGGTATGCACAGTGTGTATGACTCCACTCTCGCCTCTCAGATACAGCATTCTGTGAGTGTGAATGACCTTTGGACACTGAGGACCTTCCGTAGGAATGGTGACTGAATTTAACAAGCACCGACGCGTTTGTCCAGCCCTCAGCGTTCGTCTCTAGAGCTTCCAGTTGAATTTGTTTGAGAGCGAACAAAAACATTCAATCATTTGCGTGGTAATCAAATATCACGCATTGCCCGCTCTCGAGTTTTTTCGTGATTGGACGATGTTCAATGGAATATCTACTGCCCGCATGTTGGCAAAACATCTCGGACTAGTTGTTAATTAGATTCCCCATTTTATCTTTAAAATTTGAATAATTTTCATTAGAAATTACTGTTTAATATTTACGAATATAAGTGTGTGGGTGCGGATGAATGTTACTATTTTTTTAGAGTTGCAACTTAAAAACTTGTAACAAACTGTGCAATTAACATTATTATTTAAGTAATTATAAATTATTGACCAACACTCGTGTATGCTTTTTATATTTATAGAGTTGAATTTTCTTATAATTTTTAAATTTCAAAATCCAAAAATTGAAACTAGAAGGGAAGACAAATTTATATCGGAAACTTTATTTATAAAATTAAACAAAACTATAAATTCCAGCCTTCAATGCAACTTATTTAATTCTGTTTATAAATCAATGTTAATGTAGTTAAAAATGCTCAATGCTGATTTCAGTAATAAATAGGTTTATAACAAATCAATATAAGCCTGACGAAGCACACACATCGGGCTGTGAAACGTTGTGCCATTTAATTTAAAAAAAAATAAGAATTGACTGCATATAATTAATAGATACTACTTCTTCTAAGACGACGACCTTTAAATAAACGTCTTGGCCTACTCAACTATCTTTTTTTCATTTTCCCCTATATTTCAAGTGCTCTATCCAATTTCCAATCTTTATTTTCCTGATTTCTTTGACATCATCGTATTAATAGATACAATCCATAAAATTTAGACAAACGGTCACAAAAGTAACCATAATTAATGTTTTGAGTTTCATGTGAAATGTAGTATATTCCGTATTATTCATGATACTATAATTAAGTGATCGTAAAGTATATATCAACCTCCCTCTGTGCATAAACATTAATAACAGTACCTAACGTCTCTGCTTTTACAACACCACTATGACCTACTGAAGCTATAACATCCGTTTTACCTTTAATTTGATTAATATCATACAACATGCGAGGAAAATTTCGCTAAGGGAGATAAAAATTCGAACGATACCAGGAAGGAAACCATTAAAAAAACTTAATGAATCCGTATTCTTTCTCGCAGATAATGCATTGCTCCATTGAATTATAAATTTTTCATTGTTATCTTCACTCACTAGAAGTTAATTATCCCATTATCGCCTTCTCTTTCTATTCAAATAAGATTTTGTACTTCTCCCCCTGTTGTTAATTTTGGCTATCAAAGTTAATTATTTATAGAACCTTTTATTAATATCTCAAAAAGAGAATATAAAGATTTCTTATATCAAAATATTTCCTCATATTTTTTAAATATTTTCAAACTCCGTCACACTATTTTTTACTTGGGAGCAGATTCATGTGATCTAACATATTTTTCTAAAACAAATTAAAATAGATATTTAAATCAATATTTTTAACGTGTTAAAAATACATCTCGTGTAAACATACTTTATCCTGTATTCTGTAATTATTATGAATTATAATGTGATGCGTATATCTTTATCTTTTCTATTTATAGTTATCTTTTCATTTTCCCGTGGCACACCGGTGAACTACGAACTGACCTTCCTGATGAGATCTCTTGAAAAGTTCGTTGGCGCTCTGGTCTCTGATGTAAGACAAAATACAGTCTTCTGAATAGCCAAATAGCCATTCACGCATTCTTGTCCAAATCAATTCAAGGCATTTTTTGAAATTGATAATTAGATTTTTCTAGTGTGTTGCAGTTAATTAATGTCATTTATTGGTTTCTTTTTTATAATCTAATAACATGTTTGTCTACGTCATCAATTACCGCGTTTCAATCAATAAGTAAATATCAAATAATATAATTTATATGTGTATTTAACCCTTTTAGTCCAATATACAACATATATACGTATTACCTTTTCAGATTAACCAATAGCGCATTAGAAAGGTTTAATCAACGAAAATATAGTTAGCATCACATTTATATGATAACTCGAAATGAAGAAGAAAGAATAGTCATGAATTATCGGAATGATTACACTAAAAGTGCATTCAAAGTCCCGCCCAGAAGAGAAACGTGATCAGACAGACCTCGATTCAACGAGGACACTTCTATCGGCGCTTTGAGAAAGACGTCCTCCCTCCTCGGTCTGGTGGACTTACAGGAGGACGATCCCTCCCAACAAGATCTGCTGGAGCGCGCACAGGCAGCAAGGCTTTGAGTCGGTCGGCCTCCCCCCTCCCCTCGCCCCGGTCGCTTTCCACCCCGCATCAGAAAGAGCCCATGTCACCCGTCACACACAAAGAAAAAGAAGAAGAAGTTTCAATGGCAATGGAAACTGTCGGAAAAATACGGTAAAAGGAATGGATTTCTGAAATTATTACTAGTTGAAATGATTTTCTAATTGTTCGTATAATATAAGTGGTGGATTTTCAGAGGAGGCAAGGGAGGTCAGACCTTCCCATCTACTTTATTACCAACACTAAAAGATACATGTTTTTTCAACTTAAAAATTGTTGGAATTATTTGTGTCTAAAATTGACATAAATGTTTATGGCTGGCGAGTAAACATTTAAAAGAAGTCGTTTCTCTTACTGCGAACATAGCGATACAATTCAAGATGGACCCAAGCAGTTCTGTGCGTTACACATAGGTAGCACCGCCCAAGTACTAGCATAGCTTGAGCCTGCAGAATCCTGGAGGCCCAAGCTGACGCGTGCCTCCCTTGTTGCCTTGACAACGTCCCTCAACCAATAACAAAAGAGTAGTTTCGTTTGTCCAGCATTGTTGTTGGTTTGGAACGGAGGCTCTCGCGCTTCTGGCCTCCTCCTGTGAAGGCAGTCACAGACAGTGGGTGCTCTGTGGGTGCGATGGATCCATTGTGTTGCAGATCCAGTATTTCATTGGACACAATAACATCTTTATTGGAATTGCCGTTTTCGCGGAGAAGTAATTCTAAAAGAAGAGAAATATTAAATCTAATTATTTTATTTAGAATGTCAATAACAGTTTACCAGTTAAACCAGAGGTCATTGACTTTCAACTTCACAATACGATTCCGTGCCTAAATTTGTCTGGGCCTCCCCAAGTTTTAAACCCACCATCCGCTACTGTAATGAACTCGAGCAACAAACTGGTAAGTTCTTGTTCTTAACTTATTTTGTATATAGAAATCTGACTTTGAAAAGGTGTGCATTAACTGTTGGCTACAAAACCCGACTCTAACGTTAGTATATTTCATACAGGGATCTCGAGGAACAAACAATCAAAAAATGGACTAATTGAAGGTGACCACTATTTTGAGATTAAGTTACAGAGATTAAGTGATTGTTGCTACATTATATTATATGACAAACTTTAAGATTGCACATTTGTCACCTATTTGTGAACTCATAACTTTAATTCGAAAATATTGCTGCTAATATACTTAGCAACAACACAATCAGAAAAAGTTTTCATTTAAATACAGGTTTCAACCACACGCCTAACTTTAGATGACGTAGTACTTCATTGATCATACCATTGAACAATAAAACGGAGTTTAAGCTAAATGTACTACATGATAAAATTCACCTTCAACTTTTCGCTCTATTTTCTCCGTACTATATTACATATACGAATCTTTTGATTTTGCTTTCTTTTATGCAATTCCGCAATAATCTTCACTTACCTATCGTTTATCAGAACAAAAACATCACCAAGAATCTAAATTAACACTAACAAAGTGAATATAAAATTGGAAATAACGTAGAAATTGGCTGTAACACGTAAGAAGGAGAATCCAAAACGCGTGGCGATGTCCTGGGCCGTGCTGAGCCCGGCTGCTGTGCCCGGCTGCTGTGCCAGAGTCCGGCTGCTGTGCTAGAGCCCGTCTGCTATACCAGAGTCCGGCTGATGTGCCAGATCCTGGCTGCTGTGCTAAAGCCCGGCTGCTGTGCCAGAGCCCCACTGTTGTGATAGAGTCCGGCTGCTGTGCCAGAGCCCGGCTGCTGTGCTAGAGCCCGTCTGCTATAGTAGAGTCCGGCTGCTGTGCCAGATCCTGGCTGCTGTGCTAAAGCCCGGCTGCTGTGCCAGAGCCCCACTGTTGTGCTAGAGTCCGGCTGCGGTGCCAGAGCCCGGCTGCTGTGCTAGAGCCCGTCTGCTATACTAGAGTCCGGCTGCTGTGCCAGATCCTGGCTGCTGTGCTAAAGCCCGGCTGCTGTGCCAGAGCCCCACTGTTGTGCTAGAGTCCGGCTGCTGTGCCACAGCCCGGCTACTGTCCCAGAGCCCGGCTGCTGTGATAGAGTCCGGCTGCTGTGCCAGAGCCCGGCTGCTGTGCTAGAGCCCGTCTGCTATACTAGAGTCCGGCTGCTGTGCCAGATCCTGGCTGCTGTGGTAAAGCCCGGCTGCTGTGCCAGAGCCCCACTGTTGTGCTAGAGTCCGGCTGCTGTGCCACAGCCCGGCTGCGGTGCCAGAGCCCTGCTGCTGTGCCAGAGCCCGGCTGCTGTGCTAGAGCCCGGCTGCTGTGCCAGAGCCCCACTGTTGTGCTAGAGTCCGTCTGCTGTGCCACAGCCCGGCTGCGGTGCCAGAGCCCGGCTGCTGTGCTAGAGCCCGTCTGCTATGCTAGAGTCCGGCTTCTGTGCCAGATCCTGGCTGCTGTGCTAAATCCCGGCTGCTGTGCCAGAGCCCCACTGTTGTGCTAGAGTCCGGCTGCTGTGCCACAGCCCGGCTGCTGTTGCCAGAGCCGGCCTACTGTCCCGTGAGCCCAGCTGCTGTAGTAAAGCCCCGGCTGCTGTGCCAGAGCCCGGCTACTGTCCCAGAGCCCGGCTGCTGAGCCAGAGCCCTGCTGCTGTGCCAGAGCCCTGCTGCTGTGCCAGAGCCCTGCTGCTGTGCCAGAGCCCTGCTGCTGTGCCAGAGCCCGGCTGGTGTGCTAAAGCCCGGCTGCTGTGCCAGAGCCCGGCTACTGTCCCAGAGCCCTGCTGCTGTGCCAGAGCCCTGCTGCTGTGCCAGAGCCCTGCTGCTGTGCCAGAGCCCGGCTGCTGTGCCAGAGCCCGGCTGCTGAGCCTGAGCCCGTCTGCTTGTTAAAGCCCGACTGCTGTGCTAGAGCCCGGCTGCTGTGCCACAGCCCGGCTGCTGTGCCAGAGCCCGGCTGCTGAGCCTGAGCCCGGCTGCTGCCAAGCGCTGCCGCCTGGGGCGCTCCGAGGGTGCGAGATGAGCTCGTTCCGAGGCGGCGCGGGTGGAGGGGGCGGGGGCGGGGGGCGGGGCGCTCGCCTCGTTTTTCGCCCCAGGCGCCTCCGAATGGCCCGGAGCGCCGACGGCGGCGTCATAACCACCTCGCCACCCAGGTGCTTAGCAAATAGATTTAGACTAGGGCTCCGACGCACCGTGTGCTCCGAAAGGAGCACCCTTTAGCTCTGCAACCATCACAAATAGTTGTGAAAAACGGTTACGCTAGTACACAATACTACTTATTTGCATTTTACAATTCAATAACGTTAAGAGAAGTCTTGTCAAAAACTACGCACGTTACATAAAGTTAAGTAAGAGAAAACTGCTGCAATAGCGCAGTAGTAATTTTGCCTTTGAAATGATACAAGGCGTTGTCATTGCCAACAATACTGTTTATTTCAATAAGAGCAGCTTTCGATGGCTTAGCCATCATCCTCAGTTTCCTGCTGTCTGGGAGCCACAAAAACGACTAGTCGACAACGCCTTGTACCATTTATATTATGTAGAAGCCAACGACATTTCACCGTTAAACCAATATTGCTGTTGCCTCTCCATGTCGCTATTCGCCAAATCCCAGGGTTCGAGACCCATCAGTGGCTGACTTGATTTACATGGCTGCGTCTATTTCAACCACTACGTGGAGGAGTATACTAGCGGTGGGTTGCTCTGATTTATAGGTTTGGTTCGTGATTTCTCCGAGCAATACCAGACGAGTACCACAGCAGTACCTCGAGAAACGTATTATGGCTTTCGTTCTTAATTCTTGACTCCTCTTCTCTTACACACACACACACACGCACACACGCACGCACACTCACACACACGTACACACGCACACACGCACGCACACTCACACTCACACACACACACACACACACACACACACATATATATATATATATATATATATATATATATATATATATATATATATATATTTACAGGAGGGAACAAGTGATTAGAAAAATAGTTACGAATATTATCAATATCTAGGAATATATTTAGGAATTTATGGCATACCTAAAAGGCTATTAAAGAGAATAAAATATAAAAAAGACGTAATGAAACAGTATTGTCAGAAAACAGTTTTCTCTTGTTTAAAACTACTCGGTATAGTGGATCAGAACAACAATGCCTTTTTAGACGAGATGTGATTGAGATGCCGTGGTGAGCGCATTGTGCTATTTTGGTCATAGGAATGTTTACTTTGTGAGATGATCTTCAGTTGCCCGTCTCAGCTTCCCCCAACCAAAGACGTCATTACATCGTCGGCATTATCTCGGGATCACTTGTTTTCTTATTTGAACATATTATCAGTAATTGTTTGTTACGCTTGTGAGAACATTCGACTGTTTCATTCCTAATAAGGAAAATTAATTTATTATCACAGAAACATTTTTATTTACGAAATTCTATATTGTTGCGACGTGTCATTATTTGTAAATATGGCCTGTTTTTATTTATTGACACTCTCACAGTCTATTTTGAGCACAATTCTTGAGAATATCAATAAATTTGTGAAAACAGCTTTCACTCATGCACTTTCACATGTTTTTGTTCGTATTGACGTACGAAATTAATGTGTTTTTACTCCTAATTCAATGTTTCTGTATTTATTTTCGACTCGTCTGAATAGATCGTTATACAAGGGGGCGGAGGGGAATGGAGGAGAATTACGCGGGTGAGGTTCACTTCAGCATGCCTGAATATCGTGGCATTATAAATATAATATTAATATATACAATATCTTGGCATTATTTATTTATATATATATAATGGCATTTTCCTATGTTTCACCCATGCAGGGGATGTTTTGTACTTTGCCCTGGACGTATGCGTATAGGAGTTTGCGAGATTACTTCTCGTTGTCTGCACGGATTCACCTCTTCCTGCGCTTCATACAACGCTCTGATGAGACTTTATTCTGCGTCGTCGGTACAAAGTGCTTTTTCCATTTTCCTCGTGTGCAAACCCGCATCGAATCTGTAAAGTTTCATCTTCATTTGCATCGCTGATAACCGGTCCGGCGTTTCAGAGCGCGTTGTCTCCGTTTAGAGAGTATCACAATCAACTCACACAATCGAAGCAGGAGACAATTCCACTGATTATTTTTGGTAGAGAATCTTTGGCTTTTTAATGCAATTAAAACAAATTTTAAAACTATATAATCTGTAGCTAAACGATTATTCATAATCATAATTCTTGAGCGAACATAATGTTGAAATGACTCCTGCAAGTTATGCAACTCGCCACACAGGAGCTCCTGATTCAACGAGAAGGGTTTCTCCGTAACTAAAGGAGAGGCTGGGGTATTCGCTCGAGGTTGTTGTTTAAACTACCAATTTTGTGTAACGAATTCCGAAAAATTTTGAAATCGTCAATTACATGATTGTCAAAGAGTAAAAAAAAGTATTAACTAACTAAAAATACACCGCATGGTATGCACAGTGTGTATGACTCCACTCTCGCCTCTCAGATACAGCATTCTGTGAGTGTGAATGACCTTTGGACACTGAGGACCTTCCGTAGGAATGGTGACTGAATTTAACAAGCACCGACGCGTTTGTCCAGCCCTCAGCGTTCGTCTCTAGAGCTTCCAGTTGAATTTGAGAGCGAACAAAAACATTCAATCATTTGCGTGGTAATCAAATATCACGCATTGCCCGCTCTCGAGTTTTTTCGTGATTGGACGATGTTCAATGGAATATCTACTGCCCGCATGTTGGCAAAACATCTCGGACTAGTTGTTAATTAGATTCCCCATTTTATCTTTAAAATTTGAATAATTTTCATTAGAAATTACTGTTTAATATTTACGAATATAAGTGTGTGGGTGCGGATGAATGTTACTATTTTTTTAGAGTTGCAACTTAAAAACTTGTAACAAACTGTGCAATTAACATTATTATTTAAGTAATTATAAATTATTGACCAACACTCGTGTATGCTTTTTATATTTATAGAGTTGAATTTTCTTATAATTTTTAAATTTCAAAATCCAAAAATTGAAACTAGAAGGGAAGACAAATTTATATCGGAAACTTTATTTATAAAATTAAACAAAACTATAAATTCCAGCCTTCAATGCAACTTATTTAATTCTGTTTATAAATCAATGTTAATGTAGTTAAAAATGCTCAATGCTGATTTCAGTAATAAATAGGTTTATAACAAATCAATATAAGCCTGACGAAGCACACACATCGGGCTGTGAAACGTTGTGCCATTTAATTTAAAAAAAAATAAGAATTGACTGCATATAATTAATAGATACTACTTCTTCTAAGACGACGACCTTTAAATAAACGTCTTGGCCTACTCAACTATCTTTTTTTCATTTTCCCCTATATTTCAAGTGCTCTATCCAATTTCCAATCTTTATTTTCCTGATTTCTTTGACATCATCGTATTAATAGATACAATCCATAAAATTTAGACAAACGGTCACAAAAGTAACCATAATTAATGTTTTGAGTTTCATGTGAAATGTAGTATATTCCGTATTATTCATGATACTATAATTAAGTGATCGTAAAGTATATATCAACCTCCCTCTGTGCATAAACATTAATAACAGTACCTAACGTCTCTGCTTTTACAACACCACTATGACCTACTGAAGCTATAACATCCGTTTTACCTTTAATTTGATTAATATCATACAACATGCGAGGAAAATTTCGCTAAGGGAGATAAAAATTCGAACGATACCAGGAAGGAAACCATTAAAAAAACTTAATGAATCCGTATTCTTTCTCGCAGATAATGCATTGCTCCATTGAATTATAAATTTTTCATTGTTATCTTCACTCACTAGAAGTTAATTATCCCATTATCGCCTTCTCTTTCTATTCAAATAAGATTTTGTACTTCTCCCCCTGTTGTTAATTTTGGCTATCAAAGTTAATTATTTATAGAACCTTTTATTAATATCTCAAAAAGAGAATATAAAGATTTCTTATATCAAAATATTTCCTCATATTTTTTAAATATTTTCAAACTCCGTCACACTATTTTTTACTTGGGAGCAGATTCATGTGATCTAACATATTTTTCTAAAACAAATTAAAATAGATATTTAAATCAATATTTTTAACGTGTTAAAAATACATCTCGTGTAAACATACTTTATCCTGTATTCTGTAATTATTATGAATTATAATGTGATGCGTATATCTTTATCTTTTCTATTTATAGTTATCTTTTCATTTTCCCGTGGCACACCGGTGAACTACGAACTGACCTTCCTGATGAGATCTCTTGAAAAGTTCGTTGGCGCTCTGGTCTCTGATGTAAGACAAAATACAGTCTTCTGAATAGCCAAATAGCCATTCACGCATTCTTGTCCAAATCAATTCAAGGCATTTTTTGAAATTGATAATTAGATTTTTCTAGTGTGTTGCAGTTAATTAATGTCATTTATTGGTTTCTTTTTTATAATCTAATAACATGTTTGTCTACGTCATCAATTACCGCGTTTCAATCAATAAGTAAATATCAAATAATATAATTTATATGTGTATTTAACCCTTTTAGTCCAATATACAACATATATACGTATTACCTTTTCAGATTAACCAATAGCGCATTAGAAAGGTTTAATCAACGAAAATATAGTTAGCATCACATTTATATGATAACTCGAAATGAAGAAGAAAGAATAGTCATGAATTATCGGAATGATTACACTAAAAGTGCATTCAAAGTCCCGCCCAGAAGAGAAACGTGATCAGACAGACCTCGATTCAACGAGGACACTTCTATCGGCGCTTTGAGAAAGACGTCCTCCCTCCTCGGTCTGGTGGACTTACAGGAGGACGATCCCTCCCAACAAGATCTGCTGGAGCGCGCACAGGCAGCAAGGCTTTGAGTCGGTCGGCCTCCCCCCTCCCCTCGCCCCGGTCGCTTTCCACCCCGCATCAGAAAGAGCCCATGTCACCCGTCACACACAAAGAAAAAGAAGAAGAAGTTTCAATGGCAATGGAAACTGTCGGAAAAATACGGTAAAAGGAATGGATTTCTGAAATTATTACTAGTTGAAATGATTTTCTAATTGTTCGTATAATATAAGTGGTGGATTTTCAGAGGAGGCAAGGGAGGTCAGACCTTCCCATCTACTTTATTACCAACACTAAAAGATACATGTTTTTTCAACTTAAAAATTGTTGGAATTATTTGTGTCTAAAATTGACATAAATGTTTATGGCTGGCGAGTAAACATTTAAAAGAAGTCGTTTCTCTTACTGCGAACATAGCGATACAATTCAAGATGGACCCAAGCAGTTCTGTGCGTTACACATAGGTAGCACCGCCCAAGTACTAGCATAGCTTGAGCCTGCAGAATCCTGGAGGCCCAAGCTGACGCGTGCCTCCCTTGTTGCCTTGACAACGTCCCTCAACCAATAACAAAAGAGTAGTTTCGTTTGTCCAGCATTGTTGTTGGTTTGGAACGGAGGCTCTCGCGCTTCTGGCCTCCTCCTGTGAAGGCAGTCACAGACAGTGGGTGCTCTGTGGGTGCGATGGATCCATTGTGTTGCAGATCCAGTATTTCATTGGACACAATAACATCTTTATTGGAATTGCCGTTTTCGCGGAGAAGTAATTCTAAAAGAAGAGAAATATTAAATCTAATTATTTTATTTAGAATGTCAATAACAGTTTACCAGTTAAACCAGAGGTCATTGACTTTCAACTTCACAATACGATTCCGTGCCTAAATTTGTCTGGGCCTCCCCAAGTTTTAAACCCACCATCCGCTACTGTAATGAACTCGAGCAACAAACTGGTAAGTTCTTGTTCTTAACTTATTTTGTATATAGAAATCTGACTTTGAAAAGGTGTGCATTAACTGTTGGCTACAAAACCCGACTCTAACGTTAGTATATTTCATACAGGGATCTCGAGGAACAAACAATCAAAAAATGGACTAATTGAAGGTGACCACTATTTTGAGATTAAGTTACAGAGATTAAGTGATTGTTGCTACATTATATTATATGACGTGGTTTTTATCTCTATTGCCCAATTATAAACGAATTGACGTTGAAGGTTGATATATATGTGCGAGTGATAACGTTTGTCGCTAAATGAAAAAGGATCACATTCTCGGAAGAACGTCGTGACTGAAGTTTATGAGCACCCACATGATTGATCGTAAAATGCAACCTCTCTGCTGGAGGAAGAGTATCTTTGGGAAAAAAAAGGATTGAAAATGTAGAAGTTCCGATGCTCTTTCTCCCTTTTTAATTTATTGGAGAGTTTTATTTACAGAAATGATAAAAACCTGTGGTTAAAAACGTTTAAATGGAAGTCAAATGACCCACAAATGACTCATTTCAAATTACAAAAATATATTATTGACGAGAAAACATTGTTTATTTTCTCTCACAAAAGTGAACCACAAATATTGGGAAATATAAAGAAAAATATTTACTTAGCAGAGGGTTTAATATTGTCCCTCTGGCCTTTGATGTTGCGTTAATCAATGTTATATGAATATGAAAAATTAGTAGCAAATGTCGCACAATACTCCGACGAAAGTTTTAAAGTAATTTGCTATTAGCGTAATTTCAGTGAGGTACACTTTCTGTATGTTTGTTAATGACGACTGCGCATGTATATTCGAGGTTGCATGCGTATATACACGCCCCTGCAATGTCAACACGAAATTGGTAATATTGCTGTTATTCATTCCACCGAAATATTCGTAAACGACTTCCTATAAATTACTTTCAGCACCTCGAAAACTCAACTCTAACTTTAAATATGTTTCGTAACATTTTCATTTCTCATGGACCTAGTGCCATCGCGGAACGAATATTGGACAAACGCTGGCTATATTGCATGCTGCCTAACGCAATTTTCGTTTCATTTCATAACTGCCAACCTCACAAAACTAATCCGCAGCCCCTTCTTCGATTCGACCGTGCATCGTAGAAATGTAAGCCTCCGGGACGTTAAAATATCATTTCCTTTTGTAAAGCGCCGGCAGCGAGCGTTCAGCGAAAAGGGAAGCAAATAGCGGGAGAGGACTGTAAATGGAAGGAACGGTTATGAAAATGGATGTGAGCGCCATATTTATGAATTTCCCCGGGAGGACGGGGCCGCGGAGCGGAGCGGAGAGCGCGCCAGGCGGAGAAAGAGGCAAGCTGCGAGGGGATTCCCCGAGGAGTACTCAGCGACAGGAAGAGCTTGAAGCCTGAGGCGAGGCGCGCGGGGTTACAGGAACTGCGGCGGTTTTGTTTCGACTGGTGGCTGCGGAATGGTGATTGGTCCGCCGTTCGGCGCTCCGTCGGTTCTGCTCTCTGCCGGATGAAAAAGGAACAGCGAAGTGTCTGCGGAGAAAGCGTTCGAAAGCTTTAAAGTTACTTTGGGGGAAAGATGTAAGACGTGAGACATCGCTGCCTTAAGATAAACTAAACGGTGCAGTAGTAGAAATGTATGAGGCGATATTCATATTTTGTGGCAAGGAGATATAATCTAAATGTCATTGTAATTATTAAATAATGTGTAAAGATCAACGCAGAAATTAAAAATGGTTTTTTGTTATATCAAGCCCCCTAAAATCAAATTTTACTTCCAAAGAGGAACATTCATCAAATGCAATTAAGATTCCCTAGCATATTATTCAGATATTCATATTACAGCCTTCCACTTCTGAGACCATAACGTACACTTTACACCATAATTATTTAAAATTACTCATCATATGGCACATAATACTTTTGTAATTATCATATCTTCTGTTTGCCAGACCATATTTTCTATTACTCGTATCTTCTATTACCAAGAAAAGATTGATACACATTTCTGAATGCTGTGAAAGCTTTCTTTTCGTACATTGCACTTCATTTATATATTGTTACACTTACTAATCTTTAATCAAGTTTCCTAAGTTCCGACGGAATTTGCGTCTGACAATTTACCTTTAGAAAATTAGGAATATATTTCGTAAGAAAATTAAACAAGGTTTCTTTTCACGTCCCCGCAGTACATCGTATATGGCATTCTAGGCATGTTGAATTGCAAAAGTCTCTTTTTGAAAATGTGGGTTTTGCGTAAAAGCTACACAAAGCAAACGACGCAACAAACATTACTTACACGCACTACACTACCGGTCCTACCACACCTACACTACTACTACTTACGTTACATGCACTACACTACCGATCTCCCGGTAGTGCAGTGCATGTTAATGTAAGTGTGTGTAAGGGGAGAGGGTAGGACAAGTAAGAGGAAGAAAAGATCGCGCGCAGTCCGTGACCCGTTTGTTAGGGTACTTCCCCAGCATTCGCCTTGTGTTTATCGGAGAAATCACGGAAAATTACCAATCAGTCGGCCGATAGAAGTTTCCTCCAGAGCAGCTGAATTCGACCTAGTTACGTGTCGACTAGCTGGTTCGACCTAGCTAAGTATGCATGTTTGAATTCGTTCAGCTCTGTCGAAAATCCTGCTGCCATCGAGACTCGAGCCCTAGGATCTTCCGGTCATAGGCCATGCACTGACACCAGTTGATACCCTGAGCCATCTAAGCCGGTGTAAAAGGATCGAATGAAATCTCGAATTATCTTGAAGCATTTTGGGAAGAAGAAGAACCGCCATCCTCACGCCTTTAAAACACCGCTTTTCGAAGTTTAAAAGCGGACGGTGCACTCTGGGTTGTTAGGGTGGGGGAAATTAACTGAGGATCTAAATGGAATTGACTTTCGGCAAAACGTGATGTGATTAGTCACAATTTAATTCCTTCGCAAAACTGAGATAATGCTATTACCGAAGCGACCTAGCTACTACAGGATAATGTTACGTGGGCACCGTTATCAATGTTGAAATATATAAATAAATCTTAAAGAAAATTGATAAAAAAATGTGATAATTCAGAGAATTCATAAAATTAAATTCTTTAACAATAAATGTAGTGTTGTTGATCCCTGAACCCTTTTGTTTGGGAGACGATATACATGTACCATTAAAATAGTGATGCTCAAATGATTTGCAAGCGAATTCGTGAATAATATGTCAGAACCAATCTTTTTTTGTGGAAAATATGGAAGTATAACGTTAATTATAAATTCAGAATAGCAGCGGTATCAATCACAAGTAGTAGACAATATGAATTTAATATACAGAAAATTCAGTCATACACGTGTTTCGGGAATTTTATCCCATCATCAGCGGCTCAACAATATTAAAATTGAATGATAAATTAGCATATGAATAACTAAGGCATACAAACTAATACATAATAGGAATGAACTAGTTAAATAGATTACTTAACCAAGTATCATAGATTGAACACCACATTAAGCAAACATAGAGGTATATCCTGTATGGCGCCATTTTGTGTCGTACGGGGTGCGGAGACAGACAGAGGTAAGGTGAGGGAGGAAATAGAAGTGTGGGAAAGCTAGCCAATAAATGAATTTATAATGGGGCTGCATTTTAATTGAGATGGTTCATTGAGACATTAAGTTAGGATTTTTGTATAATTTTAAAATTTCTAAATTTTCCAAAATGTTCTATTTGTTTCCTTTATTTTCGAAATGCAGAATTTTGAAGTTGATATCTGGGTCTAAAAAATCTTGAATTAGATAGTTGGCAAATGTATAGTTTTCTAGTTTCAGTCTCCACGATCTGAGATGTTCATTGAGTCTACAGGAAAACTTCCTACCTGTTTGTCATACGTAAGCTGCATTACAATTGTTGCATTTTAATAAATACTACACTTTTTTCCATTGAGGGTACAGGGGATTTATTGTTGGAAAAAATTTTTGGAGAGTGTGTAAGTTTTATACTATACCTTTGTGTTAAATTTGTTCATTTCTTCAATAAATATTTTAATACTTGAATTCAATACCTTATTTTGCATTACGTATAATTTACTGTTCGACAAAAGAAGTGCACACAGAAGAAACTGGGTGGATTAAAACATATCATTTTTTTGTAGAGGGGGTAATCGGTTAACACCAAGGGTAAGATTTCTTTCTTGTATGATTTATACGACCACCATACGAAAGGTATTTCATTGCCTAATCACATCTTCATCTGTTCCTACAGCCTTTCTTCCTACATTTTTCATGCTGTAGACACACACACACACACGCACGCACACGCACACACACATACATACACATTCGTTTACGATAAGATAATGGTGCTATTTCTTTTGTTAAATACATTTTCTTTTCTCATTCATATTATTCATGGAGAAATGTAGCGAATTCGTAATGGATCATGACACATAATTTCCATTCCATGCTCATGTACGTAACACACCTTGCATTTATGATATAATCACACCAAAGAGTTACTCCCAGAGTAAGATTATATCATTTTTGGTGCGGAAATATTGGGTTTAGTGTCAGTTAAGAAGCAACGACTGGGCTAAATGAAGATTGATCGGTCCCTTCGTCAGTGGCCTGAAAATTAACGTACGGCACTCGCCTCAGATTGCTTGTAGTGTTCTGCACCGTGTCCAGTGTACATCTGGTGTAGAATACTGGAAGAAGGAGTGTCAAAGAAAATATTTTTTCCAATATTTATTCAGTGTATTATATATAATATTCACAGAAATGCGATTTAAATCCGAAAGTTTTCAAGTTTCAAATTTTTATTTATTTTATACTACATTTACTTTTTGTTACATTGGGAAATATTCTCTAGCACATTACCTTATTCTTTTCGTTTTTATGGAATTCCTGTATTTCGTATGTCAGTGCAGGTCATTGTGTTTTGTCCCTTGCAGCTGACTTTAACTTTCTACCACTTAACGTCATCATTTACGGGCGCGTATTTCTAGTCTATTTATTTTTTTTATTTTTTAAAGTTGTAAATATAATATCCTCTGCATACATTTCTCTGTACCATTTATTCGAGAAAATAAAAATATATAAATTCCCTTCAGCTCTGACCCTCGATTTATGTACTCTTATCTTTCTTACACATCAATAGACCTTCAGTCTTTGAAAGAAAAATAAACCCTAAGTATAAGTTCAATAATGGTTACTAGTTTGATAATGGCTATCAAATGGTAACTAGTTCCTCTCTGTATTATATCGAGTCAGTTCAACCAGCCATTCCGAACACGTGATTTGAATTGTGAAAAATTGAAACGTTAAACGTCGGAAACAACAGCAAATTCAATTCATAACGTTTTGCTTTCCGTTGTTTGTAATTCATATGGGACAGCGATGAACAAATAGCCATTCCACACTTGCCTGGCGGCTTCTCGGGGGCGGGGGCGGGGGCGGGGGTGGGGGTGGGGGTGGGGGATGGGGGGATGGGCGGGGAGGCGAGCAATCTGCTTCCGGCGCACTCCCAGAGGACACAGACAGGCAGCGTCCGGACGGGGGACCCAGACGGGGCACAAGGACAGTGGTTCACTAAGTAGAAAAATAGGGACCAACTATTACCTCTAAGGACACGTTACGTCAGACGTATTGCCTAATACATTTGTATGCTTTCAGATGAATGTGATAATACGAGGTTTTGAAAATTTTTCAAAATTGTTGACGTACAAACGAACATGTATATTGTTAAAAGCACATAGAAAACGAGTAAATAAAATCTGAGTGCTAGCGTATTTTATTCTCCAATTTTATATTTCTGCCTCACTGTTCATATTCAAGATTGTCTATAAAATAAAGCAAGACAAATTCTTTCAAAAGAAACAGTAGTAACTTTTGAACACAAAATTGGATATCGGCATCCCAAAGGAGTTTTTAATATATTGACTATTAAATAAAATGTAGTGTATGTTACAGTCTATCATCTTGTACTGGACATATTATTATATTCAAAACTAGCATACATAAGCTCTTAAAAATGAATACAAATTCTCTCCAATAAAAGCTCTCTTCAAAACTCCAAAACTTTAACATTTCTCCCCAAATTATGATATATATGAAATTAAGAACTTCCAAAAACTAATGTGTACGTGTTGGGTTCGAAAATGCCTCCAACATAAAATTTGCATGACCCCGTTTTTGACCGGGAGCGGTGGCTCAATGCAACTGATGTCACTGCAGCACCTCTGATCGGGAGGTCCTTATTCCGACGGTGGCAGGATGTTCGACACTGGCTTTTCAGCTAGGTCGAATTCAGTCGCTATCTGGATGAGAATTCTAGCGGCCGGCTGCTCTGATCGGTAGTTTTCCGTGGTTTCTCCGATCAACACCAGGCGAATGTGGGAGCAGTACCCTACCAAACGGGCCATGGACCGCGCGCGATCTTTCCTTCCTCTTCCATGTCCTATCCTCTCCCCTTACACACACATTTACATGCACACACACACTTACACTAGTATGCACTACATTACCACATATTCCGCCAGACCGATCGAGAGTTTGTCCCGGCTGAGGCGGTGCCCTGCTGGTGGGAGAGTCCTGGTTAGGGGGAAACCCCACTAGCCGACGGTACGTCGGCGCCGGATCTCGCCATCCAGCGGGGGAAGACCACCACCAAATCCTCCCGAGCAAAAACACGCACTACACGTACGGGACTAATGCCCGTAGTAGTTGACGCGCTCGGAAACACTATGAATGAATCAACCCCAATCTACTGTGCGGGTGTTGGTGGGGCGGAGCGTGATGGGGCGTGGGGGAAGGGCCGGGGGGAGGGTAATGTGGGCGGGGGGCGGGGCGGCAGGCGGGGCCGGAGCGGGGTGGGGTGGGCGAGGGGCGGAGGGCGTGGTGCGAGGGAGCGGGGGCGGGGCGAGGGGCCGGGCGAGGTGCGTGGCGTGGCGAGGTGTGGGGAGTGGGGCGGGGCGGGGGCGGGAGAGGGATGGGGCGGCCCCGGCGGAGCGTTAAAGAAGGGCGCGCGGCGGCCGCCGGGGAATCGGCAGGGAAGAGCCGCAGCCCGCCTGGCTTTTATTTCGTTTGCGGCCGCCGAATGCTTAGCCTCGGGCCGCTTCGTGGTGGAGCGCCCCGCCCCGCCCCCCCCCCCCCCCCCCCCCCCCCCCCCCCCCCCCCCCCCCCCCCCCCCCCCCCCCCCCCCCCCCCCCCCCCGCCCCGCCCCGCCCCGCCCCGCGCCACCGCCTGCCCGGGGGTCTGTTCCTCTTCGGCGCCGCGCTCCGTCACCGTCGAGATGGGCCGACGGCGAGCGCTTCACTGCCGTGCTTCTGGTTCCATTTGTTCCTTCTTTCTTACCCCTCTCATTTTATTAGCTTTGATTTACTTGTTTTATCTCTTTTCTTTAGCATCTTTCTCTTATCGAGCCGTCATAAATGTATTTCTTTTCCCCTTACTTTGGTTGGTTAGTTGGTGATTCCGGGCGCGTCAATAGCTTAGGTCCCGTTAATTCCCAACAAATACTCCCGTAAGTGTAGTGTATTTTTTTCCTCGCGAGATGGCGGTTCCCCCGCTGGATGACGAGATCCGGCGCCGACCTACCATCGGGGTTTCCCCTAACCAGGACTTTCCCACCAGCGGGGCACCGTCCCAGCCGGGACAAGTTCTAAGCTCCCGCCCGGTCTCCCGGAATATGTGGCAGAGTAGTGCATGTTAGTTTAAGTGTGTGTGTGTGTGTGTGTGTGTGTGTGTGTGTGTGTGTGTGTGTGTGTGTGTGTAAGGGGAGAGGATAGGACGAGGAAGAGGAAGGACAGATCGCGCGCGGTTCGTGGCCCGTTTGGTAGAGTGCTGCTCCGGCATTCGCCTGGTGTTGATCGGAGAAACCACGGAAAACTGCCGATCAGTGCAGCTGGCCGCTACAATTCTCCTCCAGACAGCGACTGAATTCGATCTACCTGAAAAGCTAGTGTCGAATATCCTGCCGCCGTCAGGACTCAAACCTGACCTCTCGGACAGAGGCGATGTAGTGGCATCAGTTGATGCACTGAGCTACCGCCCCCGGATTTTCCTCTTACAAGACGACATATTACGTTATTGTATTTTTCATAGATTAAAATGTCTAATAGTTTCTTCCGTTTCCCATTCCTTTTTTTCCTCTCGCGTTTCGATCGTTATATCATCCTCTCAATTGTTTTATATTTTATTATTTGAAACTAAAAGAACATGAATCATTATTTGTTCATTTGGACATGATTTTTGTTAGACATTCCTGACAATTCGTGTTGTAATGTAGAGCCTCTAGAACTGTGGATATGGACTGTGCGCTCCTGAAAATATTTATCTTCATATTTCATATTTCATCGCCTAATTCACTGATTGTTGGAGAAATTGCTCTGCCCACGATGAGGAAAGTACAAAAGAAATATCGATAGATTCGTGGAATAATTATGCAAATAAGTCATCAAAACAGATTGTACTTTTATTTGGGTGAAATAATACATTTAAAAAGTTCATTTACGTGTTATTTTCCATCATCCGTAACTTGAATGGTATATAATTATTCTGTATGCCATACTCGTAGAAACGTAAAGAGCTTTATTCGTTGATAATCTGCACATACTTGTTGTCACTGTTTCACTTCCAGAATACTAGTTGGTGACATATTTTATATTCAGAATATTTTACTCATTTCAATGAAGCACATCAAACCAATGATGTGTCAGATAATTACATTGTGCACGAACATGCTTTAATAAAATAGGAGAAAATATCCGCTACAGCTAATCATTACGTACTATGATATACGTTAGTTTACGATTATATTTCAAAATACGAAAATAAATAGTCCATTCTTTGTCATTTTCCTCAATTATATTCGTTTAGCTGGTTTCATGGAGCAAACATTACAATTAGCAGTGGACATGCATATGTATGCATTCTCATCGTTCCCGTCCTATTCGTTAATGTTTACCCAAAGGATTACCATAATCTCCCGCGTAGCGAATAGGAGGAAATTGGCCGGCTGAATTCACTTATTGTCGCCGGTGACATCATCTGCTGCTCTCCGCCTAAATTCCCCCTGGTCATTCGACGCGGCGGCGGGCGCGGCTCACGGATGACCTGGGAGCGAACGCAGCGGAAGGCCCTGAGCGGCAACGGGCAGCACGCGAGGGCTCCTTCGGCGGTGCGCGCTTATCCGATTACATGAGCCGATCTGTCCGCCTCCCCACGCACTCGCCCGCGCCCGCGCCCGCGCCCTCGCCCTCGCCCTCGCCCTCGCCCTCGCCCTCGCCCTCGCCCTCGCCCTCGCCCTCGCCCTCGCCCTCGCCCGCGCCCTCGCCCTCGCCCTCGCCCTCGCCCTCGCCCTCGCCCTCGCCCTCGCCCTCGCCCTCGCCCTCGCCCTCGCCCTCGCCCTCGCCCTCGCCCTCGCCCTCGCCCTCGCCGTCATTTTCGGATATAGTTAATTGGTTCAGTGAAGGCGGCAGGTCCCACGGAATGCCATAGGAAGATCTTGCGACAGTAACAGTTTCAATAATTTGAAAATGCCGCCACAGGGTACAGGAGGGGTGAAATCGGTAGTGGGGGCAAATGGGCGACCTGTGCGCACTCTACTCGGACACCACCTTCTGCGGAACTAAAAATTCGACGGTGGCGACATCTCTGAATGGGACACCATTTCTGGGTACCCTCTCCACTGCCCGTAGTGAGCCGTCTATACCTCTTTAGTCTATGCCCATGCCCATCGCCTCTGACGGCTCGGCGGGTGGGTGGAGCGGGGGTGGAGCGGGCGGAGCGGAGGCGGGGCGGGTGGATACAGGGAGCGAGCGGTCGGGTTGGCTTATAGGCGGGCATGTGAGCGTGTAGGCCCGCGTGTGAGGTTGAGGGCGGGCGATTGGGTAGGTGGGTGTGAGATAGGTAGGCGGTCGTGTGGACTTGTGTGTGGGCGGTCGCCGGGTGAATATGTGGTCGTGAGGTCCGGCAGGGAGGCAGTTGGGAGGAAAGGTGGGTGGGTGTGTGGGCGGGGGTGTGGGCAGGCGGGTGTGTGGACTAACAAGCGGATGAGCTTGTGGTCGTGTGGGCGTGTAGGCGGGCTTGTGGGTGGATGAGTGGGCGGGTGAATGCAGGCAGGTGTGAAGGCATGTGGGCGGGCCTTATGAGTGGGTGAGCGGGTGGGTGGGCCAGCGGGCGTTGTGGGCGGGCACGGGTGTGTAGGCGGGGCCGAACAGGCGGGTGGGTGGGTTGGCGGGCGAGGGCGGTGAGGAGACGAAGACAAGTGGCCGGGCGCGAGTGACGGACGGAGCGAAGAGTCGAGGGCGACGGGGGGTCGGGGGGGGGGCGAGGGGGCGCCCCGCCGCTCAGCCACCGCGAGCGCTGCTTGTGAATGCTGCACGAGCAGATGGATGAGCGGCAAATGGACTGGTGCAAATCCCAGGGACCCTGTTGCCGTCCAGCGAGGGAGGCGGGCTGCAGGATCAATGAGAGCGGGATAGGTTTAAGAAAGGAACGAACTGGAAAAGAGGAAGATACGGAGCTGGAGGAACTGATGATTGATTGTGTGGTAGTGTAGTGCATGTAAATGTGTGTATAAGGGGAGTGTAATGTGTGGATAGAACAAGGAAGAGAAAGGAAAGATCGTGTGCAGTCCGTGGCCCGTTTGTTAGGGTATTCCGCCGGCATACTCCTGGTATTGATCGGAGAAACCACGGGAAACTGCCGATCAGAGCAGCCGGCCGCTAGAATTTTCATCCAGACAGCGGCAGAACTCGACCTAGCTATTTGCCTAGTGTCAAAAATTCTGCCACCGTCGGGTATCGAACCCTAGAACCTCCTGGTCAGAGGCTATGTTGGATGAAATGAGATGTGAGTATAAGGAAATAAAACAAGAAACAAAGCAGGATGCAAACGAGGCGAGGGAACTAGAAATGCAGAGACAAGGGAGAAAGAGAGAAAGGGATATGTGTGTGTGTGTATGTATGTATGTATGTATGTATGTATGTATGTGTGTGTCCCTCCAGCTCCGAGAGAGAGAGAGGCGAAAACAAGAGCACATGTGTAACAAGAGAGCTGCGAGAGCTTGAGCCACCGGAGAGGAGGGGGACGCGATGAATAAGGGAAAGACAACACGCGATAACGGGCAGCGATAGGTGGAGTGCCAACGCTATTCCACTGTTCTATTTCGCTTCCCCAACGTCCCTTTCCTGTCTCTTTATGCACCTCGGCTGCCGGGCAGACACCTCCAGTGTCGCGTTTGGCTGCCCGGTCTCGTTTTGGAATATCGCATGTCTGCCACGGGGCACATTAGGTCCCCGAATAATTATCTCACATACGCCTCGCACGCGAGGTCCGATCGAGCAATACGTTGACATGAGCTGATGGGAAAAACTGAGCAAACTGTGAATGACAAAAATGCTGCGGAATAATTTACATGAAGGTTCAATGTAATTACGCTCGGAAACGGACGTGTGGTCTGTCATTGAGAGATATGAAAGCGAATATGATTTTGAAGCCTTTAAGTTTTTAAGTATTTTACGATGATTTATTACAACCAATTTATATTACTTATTTTACAATTCTGTTTTAAAATCCCAGATTAAAATATAATGTATTCAATAAAATAACATTTCTTTTTTTTCATTATTATCCTCCTAAATTATTCTCTTCCATATCCGAGACTAAATATTTAATTGATTCAATAAGAATATAAATTTGGAATTGTCCTAACAAATTATTATTCTTCGACCAATTCTATTTTCGATATGATTGACTGCTTAACAATCATATATACCGAACAATATATATTGACTGCTTAACAATAATATGTTCTAAGATTTGAAGAAAGTATTGCTTTTAATGTTTCTTCTGTTTTATTGACATCTCAAACTCCGGGGAAGAAGAACGTGTTATCAATTCACTAATTTTTTTTGGCATTCTTCTATCTGTGAAATACTCGTATCTGTCCTATGAAGGCTGTATGAAATATCTATTGTGTTCCACATAATGTTTTAGATTGTACTGGTTTCATATATTTCGGTGAAAGTTTATTACGCGCGTAAAGTTAGCTATTGCGCATTACGGTCAGTTCAAACGTGAAGCTTAATTTCCCAAAATATTAATATAAATTCGTGTACCTTCAAGTACATTCCTCCATTTACTTCGCATAAATTTAGATCTTTAAAAGAAGTGATCCAATTATAATAAGACTAAATTTAAATTATTTTCTTTGTTTTACGGGCACTTAACGATAATTGTTATTTACGAGATGTGTCGTTAAAAGCATCTGATTACAATATGAAATTAAAAAATTGCCAAACGAAGCCGTTAGGCCAACTGACTTATTTAGTATACACATGTTTTTCTCTGTAAGTAGCGACAGTGTCCTCAACAAGGAGAAAAATTGAAACACATTTGATGTATACTTTTCGACATGAGTAAATAAATAAATATAAGTAAATAAATGTCTTTATTGGTGGCGAGGCTCAGGCTATTTAGCCTGCTCTTCCGCCTGACCACTTTCAGAATTTATATTACAATAGTACATAATAAAGTAAATGTGGTTCTGATTCGGACAAATAAATATCAGCAAATGCTGCTATAAAATCATTGTTACCCAACAAATCAAGAAAGAAATATGAGTGGGAGTATTTAATTTTCAAATATTGGTGTAGAAAAGTTCATTCCTTATCGCATTAAGTTTTGATTTCTTATTTTTCTGACAAGTCAGAGAAGGTGAAACCAAGTTGTCTTTGAACCCACTACTCTGTGTTAAAGAGTACAGTATCACTTAATAACAATATTGTTACCAGTAAGTTTACTCAGGGCAAAGTACACCATTACTTTATCGCCCTAGTGTGATAATAAAGTACATTACCACACTGGGGCGGTAAAGTGC
>BLKR01011626.1:0-29637 GCA_011170035.1 Teleogryllus occipitalis
AACATTCGGACAGTGAGTTTTGCTCGGTTGTACTGAAGTAGTGAAGCTGTTCACAGGTTATGTCGAATTCCGAATCGTTGCCCACGCGCCCCAAAAGACGCAAACGTACATTAAGTGGACACAGGGAAAGAGAAAGTCAGCTAAGTGTCGTGATAGTGAGGTCATTTCGTTTTCTGCTGGGTCGTTGTCTATGAAATGTCAGTTTTGTTCTGCTTTGTACTTCGCATGTGAGAGAAATTCTGCAAACGAGTTTACTCTGTTGCTTAAATGGAAAAATAAGTTTACCTTCGAGCAATATGCCAGAATAAATCAAAATTGTTTATAGGACATGATGACACATCAAAAAACTTTATAAATAATATCCGTCAGTATAATAGTGCTCTTTCTTTTGTGTCATTTGGCGCCGATATTGCATTGCCACCTGGTCATGGGCCATACGTGTTCAAAATTTTGGGAACTGGCATCACATGTGATGAAGAATATTACATGTGATGAAGATATTCTGCAGAATATCTTCGTTATACCCTGAAGATCCAAACAATGGAGAGGAGGAGAGAATGGATTGAGGGAGAGGAGGAGAGAATGGATTGAGGGGGAGGAGGAGAGAATGGATTGAGGGAGAGGAGGAGAGAATAATAATAATAATAATAATAATAATAATAATAATAATAATAATAATAATAATAATAATAATAATAATAATAATAATTAATGCCTTTATTGATATGGCGAGGCTCGGGCCATTAAGCCCGCTCTTCCGCCTAACCACAAATGGTGAATGGTAGTAAATGACGAATTATGCACGTGATTATGGTTTAGATGGGGTGGGATGAGCAGCGAAACCAAGCCTCGACCATGCTTTACTGGTAGTTTTTGATACCAACTGAAGAAGTAGGTCGAAGACGACCACTGCAGGGAGAATAGTATCGGCTTCCTTGATTGGTCGTTTTCGTGATTTCTTCTTAATGTTGTAGATAGATAACGGAGTGGTACTCTAAAAGAAATGGGTCAAAGACCGCACGTCATCTTTCTTGCATTGGTTTCTTCTTGCCCGGATTTTCTTTCCTTGCCTTGGTTGTTTTTTCTTTCCTTGCCTATGTTGTTTTTTTCTTTTCTTGCCTCGGTTGTTTTTTTCTTTTCTTGCCTCGGTTGTTTTTTTCTTTTCTTGCCTTGGTTGTTTTTTTTCTTTTCTTGCCTTGGTTGTTTTTTTCTTTTCTTGCCTTGGCGTTGTTTTGCTTCTCTTGCCTTCGTTGTTTCTTCTTGCCTTCCCCAGCCTTCGTTGTTTTTCTTCTCTTGCCTTCGTTGTTTTCTTCTCTTCCTTCGTTGTTTTTTCTTCTCTTGCCTTCGTTGTTTTTCTTCTCTTGCCTCTTGTTGTTTTTTCTTCTTTGCCTTTTTTCTTTCCTTGCCTTGGTTGTTTTTTCTTTCCTTGCCTATGTTGTTTTTTTCTTTTCTTGCCTCGGTTGTTTTTTTCTTTTCTTGCCTCGGTTGTTTTTTTCTTTTCTTGCCTTGGTTGTTTTTTTTCTTTTCTTGCCTTGGTTGTTTTTTTCTTTTCTTGCCTTGGTTGTTTTTTTCTTTTCTTTGCTCTTGGTTTCTTCTTGCCTTCCCCAGTCATTCCGCATTCCCACTTTTAGGACTGAGCTGAGCGATAGGCAAATATTTCGTGCTCGTATGACTCATTCTGCGGTGGTGCAGAAAATCGACACCCTGCCTAGAACCGAGTTGCAACGACCAGCGGCGGTTCCCAAGAGGCACGATGTGTCTCGAGTTGGAATAACATCGTTGGAGACAATCGCATGTTCCGCACTTGGTATAAATCATGGTTTACAAATTGAAAATGTCGTATTGCAAAATAACTTCGAGCAACCAGCCCGTCAACTGCGTTACAGCTGCTACTGTGCCTGGATAAAGATTACAATATTGCTAATGCATGTATATTAACAAACAGAAAGAGCTAAAACGCGCAATGTTATGTAATTGCAGGTGATATCAAATAGTCCATTTAATTTTACATTGGTTCAGACTTAGTGCTGGTGGTTTCTGACCACCCATGATTGGAGTGGAGGGCATTCAGAAGGCCTCAACCTCCAAGAATATCAAAAGTTCAAAATGTCACTTTTTATCGGACCTCGTAATGTACACGAAAACTGTTTGAAACAACTTGGACGTAGCGTTTCCAAATTATGTACGATTACATGTGTTGCAGCATAACATGCGTTGCTGATTGCGGCTACGCGTGCAGTTTTCCTTGCATCATAATTTGCACATTTCTAATTTGTTTGTGTAAAAATCCATTTGATGCACCCCTTGAGAGGGTAATTCCTTGTCCAGCAGTAGCATACTTTTGGAGTTGTTGAAAAATAGTTTTAGTTTGGTTTTAAAAAAATTAAATAATTAATCAAAATAATAAAGTTTTGAAAATAGTTTTACTGATGAAAAATTAAGTTACTTTTTCTTCGCGCATTTATATAGAGAGGGACAAGACGAAAGATTGGCGAGTTTCTAGTCTTTCCGGATTTGTCTTCCCACTAAATCTTGCCAGTTTGTAAGCGTGCTGCGTCATCAAGAGAGATGGAGTTCTAAAGCTGTCCTGTTTCCTTGCCAATGGTTGTGTGCGTGTGTCCTGGTTTTGCTTTCCGCGAGTTGACCGACCGAGCGTGCGTGCTACGCAGCCACTAAGCGCACCTCGGGGCGGGCGGTTACTGGTACAGTGGGAAGAGCGATCGATCAAACTTCTGCGTCTTCATTCGCCTCACTCCGGGCCCAAACCGGGAGAGGTGGCACTGGGCATGAAGTGAGGTCATTGCAGTGCCTCTGACCGGAAGGTCCTACAGTTCCACTCCCGTCGTTGGCAGGATTTTCGACACCTCCGAGATAGCTAGGTCGAGTTGTGGCGGCGTTAGAGCAGGGAAGACAGATCAGAGCCGATTGCTCTGATCGGTAGTTTTCCGTGGTTTCTCCGATCAACACCAGCGAATGCCGGAGCAGTACCCTAACAAACGGGCCACGGACCGCGCGCGATCTGTCCTTCCTCTTCCTTGTCCTGTCCTCTCCTTTTACATACATACACACACACACACACTAACATGCACTACGCTACCACAGATTCCGGGAGACCGGTCGGGAGCTTAGAGCTTGTCCCGGCTGGGGCGGTGAGAGATACCTGGTTAGGGAAATCTCCGCTAGCCGACGGTAGGTAGGCGCCGGATCTCGCCATCAGAGTTTTTAAATAGCACTGGTTTGTTAACATGAAGTCATTCAAGGTTAAATTTTCGGAAAACACAATCTAATTTTCCGAACTTCGTGTAAATCACAAAAATTATTGTAAGACATTTCTTGCAAAACATAGTATACTCCATCAATCGAAGTATCCCTGTGTGACAGAAGATCTTAAATTGCCTTCACAATTTCACCACGAATCTATCAGCATGGATAACCTCCGTACTTAACCTCACAATGGCCCGGTGAACTGGACTGCACTGACGCGATCGTCAGTGCAATTTAGGGCGCCCCGAGTGCGCCCCGGTTCCGTGTCGATGTGCGAATGGAACATGCGCTTCTTTGCACTGGTGCGCCCTAACGGTCGAATGGAACACGAAAGCTGCCCTGAGTGCGCACCAGTGCGGCGAATGGAAAACGCTATTAGTTTCTTCAAGCATACTCTCGTGAATTCGTACTTGCATCAAAATCCGCATTTAATGAGTCTACCCACAGCTCAACCGAACTTTAGAGATTCTCAGTTTGTGAAGCTAACTTTCGTCAAAAGTTGTCTTCTGATGAACAGCTAGTATGCAGTAGTTTACGTACTTATCCCTTCTCTTTATCCGCAAGCCATTGCTCTTGTCTTAGCTCCAGCCGCCCGCTGAAACGCATTCATTGCTTCCGATGGAGAATTTTAATGGGCCCATAACTACAGAGAGGTCGTTCAGAAACTACTTAATTACTGCACAAGTGTTATGATGGATTCGTTAAAGGGCGTGATCGATTCTTAGTAGTCGGGTGATCAAAATCTAACCAATTTATAACACGCATCGTTAACAATGATAGGAAGGTAAAGTCCTCTTCGTTCATTTCGAGAGTTCGGTCAAGATAGTCTCCAAAAACAGCTTTTTAATGTACTGTGCAGTCTTAAAATTATTGCAATCGTATAACGTGGAAACATTGTATATTTTCCCTCTTTTCTTGAGTATTGATCGGTGACAGCTGTACTCTCTGCCCACATTTTCTGGAGCTCGGGAATCTACGCCTCTCTTCCTTACGTTGCATAACTGGATTCTGGATAAAGTAGCGACGTGTGTTGTTGGCAGTATGTAATAATATATTGTCGCTCCCTTCAAAGAGAAACGTTCTGCATCGTCAAGAGAGAACATGGTGGAGGGGGCTCGTGGCATAAAGATTAGTGCAGATGCCTTCCACCGCTGAGGACCATGTTTTATCCCCGGCCAGTGGAATCGTGGTGGATAAAGCGAGCTGTCGGCAGGTTCCCGCATTTTGAAGTCATTTGCTCTGCCTTACATCTTCACTCATTGGTCTCCATAATCTTAGTTGAAAACCCCCTAACTCAAATGAATAAAATATCGTCAAGCGAGCAATAGATTAAATTTGATTTGAGTGTTGTGTCAAGTAACTAGAACACACGCACGCACACTTTGCAAAATAAGAGCTGAAGAGAGCGTGCACGGAAAGTTCGTACGCTTCTTTTGGGTTCTAGAAAAATAAGAAATTCAAACAATAGAACACATTTTACTTACTCTTCCTGTAAATAGTTTTGTCATTATTATTGGAAGCAGTCTGAGCAATTTGTTTTGAAAAAAATCTACTACTAACATTCGATGCGGGAATTAGAAACCTGTTTCATTGAAAGTAAATTTGCGGAAAGAATAAGATATTTAATGTGCCAGCAGGAGTGTTAAAAAATAAAATATTGAATATTGGGAAATATTTGTTTCGTGAGAGAGTACCATAAAAAATGTGCACATTATTTTGAAATGAAAGTTCTTGGTGCTAGTTCACGGTAAAATAGCGTAATGTCTGGGGCTCTTATTGCCCATAATGTGCAGTAGTATCGATCGAGTAAGAACTACTTTCCACCTCTGCAAATTCCCTGCTCCCCCCACTTCTTTCGCAGAGTAATGTCAATACAAAAGCTTCGTGACGCGATACAAATATTACTGCATTCTTATATGTGCCACGAATACTCATGATGCAAATACTAAACGGGTATTCTAAATTCGGTGGACAAAATTTAATAATACAAAGTCTGGAGGGTTTTGTTATACTGCGAACTAATTTCCTGACACGGGTACTGGAGGGCAGTGTAAATACAGTGCAAATTTTCGGATTATTCTGTGTCAAATCCACAGAAAACAAAATTGTATTTTCATTCTTATCGCCACGAATTTCAACCAAACACGGCATATGCGTAATTTGATCAAAGAATAGAAATAATTTCTTCTTTTTTTAGATTTTTATGTGCATTACATTTGGAGTTACACTCTTTCCAAAATTGTAAACTCCAAAATAAAATTTCGCGCACCTGCCGTCACGTCAAATACACAAATTTATTTTCTAATTATCGTACAACAGTCGTTTAAGGCTCGTTGGAAAGGTAAATGAATATCTCATGGTGTAATACACTTTTCTTTTAAAATCTTTGAATTTTACGATATTGCAAATTTATTGATAAACTTTAAATAAGACATTTTTAAATCTTTTACTTAGGTCTATTGTAGATCCGTAAAAATTTCATGCTTGGACCACATATTCTTTTGCACTTAAAAAAGTGTTGCGTATGTCGATGTGCTCCGTACACCGTAATTCCACTTCCCTGCGTACTCTTCTTCTCCGTCATCGTTATATATTTGTGTGTGTGTGTCCGCAAAGAGTTATATTTATTACGCCACGCTAGCGGTTATAATTCATAAGAGTTGTTGACTAAACGCACAAAGTGCAAGGTTTCAAGCGTTGGGTTTGGCCATTCCAGAAGAAATACGAGAACCCCTGACAGGTTATCGGAGTCCCGCACCTTCACTTTCCTGGGAAGGAGATCCTCTTCGTGTAAATAAAAAAATAGAACCTGCGATTTTCGAATCAGTTTAAAGTCGGTTTTTCTGTCGTTCGTGCTGCAGAACATGTGCTGCGGCGAGGATGGAATTGAAGTTTAATTTCAAAGCATGTTGCTATTATTTTCAAGATTTGGATCACAAATCTATGAGAAATGTTTTCTCGTGATTGATATACACCTGATTTCTTATTTAATATATCGAAAAAGTGTGTGGTAAGTGTAGGAAGAAAATCAATGAGCACTAAAAGGGACATGAAAGATGTTAAAAATAAAACCATGCAGGATGTGGCGTTGTAGGCACTGTCGAAGTTTACATAGAATCGGAAACGTTCCCGCAGTCGTTGAACAACCGTTCGATAAGTATAGGCGAAAGTAAAGGAGAAAGGAGACCTGTTCGACTAGAGAATTAAAAAGTGTAAACCCGAAGTTGCAAAAATTAATGAAATGTAAATGTCTAACTTTTTTTTTCAATTTGACAGTGAACCACCCAATACATCTACAAATGTTACAGAAGAAAAATGTCACACCTGAAAGAAAAATTTAAAAAACCCACGTAAAGAGAGCTTATATTGATTTAGGAGGTACCCTGAAAGAAACACTCTACTCGTATTAGCCGTCGGGAGAGTTGGCTCAGGGCATTAACCATCGGGAGACCGGTCGGAAGCTTAGAGCTTGTCTCGGTTGGGGTTGTGCCCCGTTGGTCGGGGATACCTGATTGGAAAACCCAGGCTAGACGATGATAGATCGACGCCAGATCTCACTGTTCAGCGGCGGAAGATCACCGCCACCTCCCGCGACAAAAACATGCACTACACTTACGAGACTAATGACCTTAGCAGTTGACGCACCCGTAATCACTAATCAATCGTATTAGGCTGCAAAGAGCATGAGGGAAACTAACATCTAAACGTTCTGTGTAAAGAACATGGGAAAATGTGAACTGAATTTTGGAACCGAAAAAGAATATAATAAAAAAACATTTCTGGCTGACAGTTTCTCTTTAAGGGGTAAAATAAAGGTTCATACATATGAGAAGCCTATTTTTACTGTTTACTAGCTAAACAACTTTTTCAAAACATGTATTTAATTGATATTATAAAATATTCGGATTAAAGGAATAATTACAAATGAGTAAAACAAAATTATATAATAGACCTGTATGGCAATATTTCTTGCACCAGGTGTTTAGAGCGGTGTGATGTAAGTGCGGTGTGCAGAGGAAACTAGTGTTCTCTATCAACAGGTCCATGTATCGATGAAAAACAAATTTGGTATCGGGTGCTAGGCTCTCTCCCTGGACGTGCGAAGGCCGTTTCCCTTTGGGCCCTGATAAAAAATCAGGTCATTAAGGATTCTGTGCGGAGTACTCCCTTGTGGGTAGGCAACCCACAACACGCCCATGTCATGCGTGCTAACTCTTTAACTCTGTGGAAATAAGAATTCACAACGTTCCGTTAAATCTGTCCAATATGCTTATTGAGGAAATTTCTGCGTTATGGAAATTAGTAGAGTTACGCAATAGATGCGTGCAGTGTACTTGGAATAAACTAATACTTTAATTTATACTTATGAAGCATTGAGAATGAAATGATCCGTTCGCTGTTCATTTAAACAGCATTATCGAAATCGTCTTGTTTTTTTGTGCGAATTAACAGGCTAATTATCGAAAAGCGATAAGAAATAAAGGAGTATGTGAGTGATGGTAATCATAAGCAGTTCTGAGTTTTTGAGTTCGCATTGCTCTTCGGCCAACCTTGTGGTAGGGGGAAAACCCCGCTAGTCGACGGTACGTCGGCGCCAGATCTCGTCATCCGGCGGGGAAGACCACCGCCTCCTTCAGGAAAAACATGCACTACACTTACCGGCGTACTGACAGTTGTTGCTGCGCCAGGAATTACTAGTAATCAAACAGTAGCTGATAATTAGGGAACGGGATTTATTGTAATAAATAAAGCAAAATATGTACATACATGTGTATTTATATTTTCCAATATATGTAACAAAAAATATAAAATATGTAAAATAAAAATTAATTGTAGTTTTTAAAATTGGTATACAAAACCATTTTCCGAGTACATAACGTCGTCAACAGATTTCAACACGAATTCGGAACGACTAAAAGATAGTTCTACCTCTATAGACGCAATTGTACAGTTACAATACATAGAGAGGTTTATTCCAAATATAAAGAACGTTCGTTGTCACAAATAGCCGGTGCTCAAGTGAATAGTAGTACCGTGTAGCCAGTCATGGATCCCATAAGGAGAGGAGGGTTAAAAGACTCTCAAACACCCTCTCATCCTTGATTCCAAGAAGCAGGGAGGAGGGAGGGTAAGGTCATGGCGAAGGTCCTCGGGTCGTGGAAGCGCGGTAGCTTTAGATTACTTTTTAAGAAAGATGATTGTAGTAACATAAATTGCAAGGTTATATCTGAAATGTTCCGTTTAAAAAGTTAAAATGTAACGAAATGTGTAAGAAATATGTAGTTTTAGATAAAATATGTGAAAATATGTAATAGTAACAAAATATATAAAAATATGTAAAATCAAAATGGTACCAATTCATTCAAAATGTCTTGTAAACTCTTAAAAATTTTATTGAGTGTGGGTATTTTTAAAAATATGTATCTGTAAAAAATGCTCCTGTAAAAATATGTATTTACATAAAATTCCGTTCCCTACTGATAATATTTTAACTGCCCTGCGGTAGCCGGTGCGCACAACGGTGATTCACGTAGCCTTTCCCTCGCTGAGTGGCGCTGGTCGGTGGATGTATGCGAAGGGGTCCGGCGCTTCTCCATAGCGCTAGGATTTTCGACACAAGCTAGATAGCCATGTCGAACAATTCAGGTGCTGTGTCGAGAATTCTGGAGGCCGGGTGCTCTGATCGGCACTTTTCTGCGATTTCTCCGGTCCATACTAAGCAAATGTCGGAGCAGAACCCTAACAAACGGGTTACAGAGAGCGCACGATCTTTCCTTCCTCTTCGTTGTCTTATCATCCTCTTACACACACACACGACAAGCACTATACTACCACACATATATCGGGAGACCAGTCAGGATCTTAGAGCTTGACCCGGCTGGGGTCGTGCCCCGTTGATAGGAGACACCTGGTTGGGAAAACCCCGCAAACCGAAGTGTAGGTCGGCACCGGATGTCGCCCTCCAGCGGAAATCACCACCACCCGCTATAAAAACATGCATTACACTTACGGGACTAATACCCCCCCCCACCGCTTGACACTTGACGCAACCGGAAACATCAATGAATGAAATAGACAATCGTCCGTGCAGCTGTGTGACTCCGTGTGAAGCCAGACACCAAGGAGACAGCGCGTGCGCTTGTTCCCGCGTCCGCATTGGCGAGCGCTCCTTGCTGCGTTGCATATGTTAACGCGCGTTGCTTGGTGTGTTGCAGCGTTGGATGCAGTGGCGCCGGCCGCCGAGCGCGCGACGCCTCCGCTGCACGGCCGCCCAGAGGCGAGAGCTTCGCCGCGCCGTCGCCGCCCCCGACCCCTCGCCCTCCCTTCACCACTACCCCCTTCAACACTGCCTCCGCGGCGACGGCGCCGCCGCCGCCGCCGGCCGCCACGACGAGGACGAGGACGACGACGCGCGCGCTTCGCCCGCAGCCGCAGCCATGTTCAGGGAGCAGGTGAGCGCTCGCTCCACCACTTTCCCTTCTCCCTCTCCTTTCACTCGCCTTCACCCTCCCTCTACCTTCTCCCTTAGCCCCCTTTACCGTCTCTCTTCGTCCCCTTTACCGTCTCTCTTCGTCCCCTTTACCGTCTCTCTTCGTCCCCTTTACCGTCTCTCTTCGTCCCCTTTACCGTCTCTCTTCGTCCCCTTTCCCGTCTCTCTTCGTCCCCTTTCCCGTCTCTCTTCGCCCCCTTTAACTTCTCCCTTGCTTCTTCTCCCTTGGCCCCCTTTAACTTCTCCCTTCGCCCCCTTTACCTTCTCCTCGCCCTTTAACTTCTCCTTCGCCCCCTTTAACTTCTCCCTTCGCCCCTAACTTCTCCTTCGCCCCCTTTAACTTCTCCCTTCGCCCCCTTTAACTTCTCCCTTCGCCCCTTTAACTTCTCCCTTCGCCCCCTTAACTTCTCCCTTCGCCCCCTTTAACTTCTCTTCGCCCCCTTACCGTCTCTCTTCGTCCCCTCTACCGTCTCTCTTCGTCCCCTCTACCGTCTCTCTTCGTCCCCTCTACCGTCTCTCTTCGTCCCCTTTACCGTCTCTCTTCGTCCCCTTTACCTTCTCCCTTCGCCCCCTGTCTCTCCCCCTGCACACACCACTTTACCCGCCTTCCTGCACCCTCTCTTTTCCCGGGAGGGAAAAAGGGGATCCCCCTGGGGGACCCTTCAAAATGGGTCATTTCTTTTTATTATAATGTAATATGAATTGTTATACTAAAGGACATTGTTCTAAAGTGGAAAGAAAAAAATGACATTTCATTAAAATCCGCCACCCTACAAATAAGCATTACAAAACTCGGTTATAGTGAACCTGAACCTCGGCTGTAGAGAACCTATGAAATAGGTCCTGGAAAAGAATGCATCGTGTCAGTGCCACAAATTCCAACATTAGGCTGCTTGAAAAAAAATCATCGGCCAAAGGCCATGATAGTAGTCACCCCTGAGGTGAAGGTACGGGTTCGGGTATTGGCATTTTAATGGTAACCTAATGCCACTCACTTTCACTGCGGAAACAAAGGTAGTTCCCTGCGAGGGCTGCAACTGGCGACGATGCTCAATTGCATGCTGCAGTTTCAATCTTGGTGTCACTTGTTATTTCGCGAAACGAAGCGCATTGTATATATATACGTATGCGACAGGAAGCACGCGACTGCCACAGTCTGGCGATATCCGCCGTGCCGCGCGGAAAAGCGATCAATTTCATTAACCGCTTGCGCCATCCCGTTACGGAAAGCATCTCGTATTTTATTAGGCGAGTAAAAAGACCTTCGGAGAGTGGGACGGTTCCAACAGTGTGCATGAGGCACTGAAGGGTGTCAAGACAGCATTACGATACTTAAGACACAGAGGACAATGCAGAATCAATTATCAAGAGAACACGAATTCTGGAGAATGGTCTACAGAAGTTACTAATGGAAAAAGTACGAAGCAAACAATTGAAAAGAAATTGTTTTTTAAGGAAATTTTCAAAATAAATAATTAAATGTAAAAATTTAAACCATTTCATTTCATATTTTTGTCGCGCCTACGGTTTGGGCCGATTGAAACGAGCACGGAATCTTTCATTATTTATTCTGTGACTTCTTTAAATAATGACATCTTGCTGCCATATATGCTAATGCTGCTGTGCTTGTATAATAATGGCAACTTGCTCACTGTGGCGTCTGACAACACAGTCTGTACTGACTTTAGGGAATACTCGTATTACATTTTGTGCTTGGTTTGTGTATGACTAATATTCAGCGATATATCGTATTTATCATACAAAGAATAGTGCTCAATATTGTACAATAACGCCTGCCAATTAGACTACAATATGGATAAGTCCCTTCAGGGAAGTCCGTGAGTGATGCTGTAACAATTCAAAGAAAGTTTCATTGATGGATCGACAGTCGTCCAATTCACGTTAACTAAATCGTATCTAGGTTTGCGCTTTCCAAACTGTTATTTTAGCGCTCATAATTTCGTGTAGTAATTGTTAAATTATTGCACTTTGTTGAAAATTCTATACTTCGTGTACGTATACATTTAACTATGCATTAACATTTAAATATCTATAGATATTTTATTTATGTTGTTTATAAAAGTAATTGTATGTTTGACTATCTGCTACGTCGTTCAAGCTTGTATATTTTGGTCTTTAAAATTGAAGGACATGAATAAGGGGACGGCGAAATTTTTCCTCCGCCCCGGGCGGCTGACTTCGATGCTACGCCACTGGTTAACAGCAGATCAAGGATTATTAGAACACTTGTCTCCTAATAATTCTTATTGCGACTTTATTTTCAGTTTCCTAATGCTTGACTTTAAAGTGTGTAAAGTACACTGTTTTCCCTTTATTTATTTATTTATTTATTTATTTGGTAAACAAATTGGATAAACTTTTTTTTTGTTAGCCAAGTTTGTATAACTTTTACTAACAGTTCGGCAAGCGCGTGGCGCGACTTGGCGAAGGGCCCTTGTCCATCCCGTTCCCTTGTGTGGGCGCAGGTGAACACGATCGCCGCCTGGTTCGAGCAGTGGAACGAGTGCGAGCAGACGGTGGCGCTGTACTCGCTGCTGAAGCGGCTGGCCCCGGCCAAGGCGCGCTTCCTCGCCGTCGCCCTCGACCAGAGCCTGGCCGACTGCTCCGAGCTGCAGCTGCACGAGCACCAGGCCAACAACCCAGGTGAGCGAAGTGGAAACCCGGGGGAAATATCCAGGAATTGCATTGCTCTGGGAAAGTCGGGGGGGGGGGATAAATCACGGAATTTCATTGCTCTGGAAAGGGGAAGTCGGGGGGAGGGGAATCGGGAAATTTCATTGCTCTCGAAAAGTCGACGGGGGGGGGGGATCAGGGAATTTCATTGCTCTGGAAAAGCTGGGGTGGGGAATCAAGGAATTTCATTGCTCTGGGAAATTCGAGAAGAAATCGGGGAATTTCATTGCTCTGGTGAAGTCGAGGAGAAATGGGGGAATTTCATTTTTTTGGAAAACTCTGGGGGAAATCTGGGAATTTTATTGCTCTGAGAATGCCAAGGGGAATCACGAAATTTCATTGCTCAATAGTCAGAAAGCCAGGAAACAATTGGGGAATTTGCAAAAGAATGGTTAGAAGTTAGGGAAGATTTTGAGTTGGTTATAAAACTTACTATTCCTACCAAAAAAAATAGCACAACATTATTTTTTTGGTCACTTTCTGTATTTTTTGAGGGTTTTCTTTTAAATTTAATTTAAACTTTATCATGTGAAATCTGAGAGCTTACAAATTAGTTTCAGGCAGACTTTAATATTTTCTTTGAATAGTGTGAAATATACCACAAATTTTGTTACTGAATTTGTTGAATGCTATGGAAAAAAGGGAAATGTCAGGGAAATCTTGTTTGAGAAAATAAGTGGCCACTCCTAGGCAAACCACATGCATACACGCTCACGAACAGGAATATAATTATTTTAGATGATAATTCATTATTTAATATTGTAATAACTCATTATTTGATACTGTAGTAGGTCATTATTTGATACAATGATAATTAATAATACAATAAAAACCATTTCTTGAAATAATTGTTCTACAACTTATTGGTTTCGATTGTTCTTAATGGGCGGCTGGTCGTTAAGTGTCTTTTCGATCCTCCAATTAGTAGTACAGTTTTATGAAGAGTAAAAAAAAAAAAAACATTACGTAATAGAGCATTATGCAACTAGTTTATAATGTTAAGCTTTGTTGCATAAGTATGCATTTTGAAAACAAGCGACTTAAGAAGCAAGTTTTCAAATTTGTACGAATACAATAAAGCAACATTATAAACGTGTTGCTTACATTTTTTGGAATACCAGAATTATAAAAGTAAAAAAGAATCCAAGTTAATTTATCTTAACCACTTTGAGATCAAGGATATTTAACACCTATGCTAAAAAAAAATATGTGAAATTTACCGCCAGCTACCAAGATTCGCTTGGCTGTGCAGTTTACTGCGGCCATCCCATTATTCGCTTGATGCGATTGGCCAAATGTATGAAGATGCGGTTATTCACATTATAAACGCTATTACGTCATAATCTGTGCCATCAAATTCTATTTAATGAATGATTTCTTGCAAGGAAAAAAGTCGTTTATAATGCTGTTGTTCAAAATATATTATTTGATTACTGTTATTACTTTTACGTAATATTTTTTTATCCTCTTTGTTGGCCTTAAGTTTGACTGGTGGTGTTTAAACTGGTGGTAAAACTCCATTTTCAAAAACTGGTTCCAGAAGTATTATTATACAGTGTTCCAAAACTTAACAGCCTCCTTTTTATCTACTTCCGACATCAATGTTACAATGTCCAGAATAAGACAAATGTAATAGCATATTTAAATGAAAATTATAGTTATAGGAATTTTTACAATGTAAATAAAATATGTGATATTTGTATCAAAAAATCTTATTACAATACTCAATTGATTATCAAATTTATATTGTAATAAAATGTCTTAGGGTAGTTAAATTTTATAATTGTAATAACAACTTCTAATGCATTTCTTAATATTTCTGTAATATTTTGATAAATCTCTCTATTAATATTTAATTACTATTTCCCACTTGGGCATGCCATTAGAACTTGATTGATAATTATCTGTAATATTTACACTGGCCTGAACTATTTTCTATAAATAGTTACGTAATTGATTTGCCCTGCTCCACTCATAAATTTACTTTACACTGAAATATTTAACAGGTTTATTTTATAACCATTTATTTGTGGGTATTGACTTACAACGTGCTAAATCTTCCTTGCTGTATGCCGATGTGCTGGCTGTACCGACTTGCAATTTCTGGAAGTTCTGTTAATTAAATAATTTTTTCAGTTGATGGCCACAGACTACATATTATCAACCTTGTTCCAAGAAAATACATTAACGTTTATTAACAATTTAATAATACAATCCTAAATGAGCTCATCTTATTGAGATTTCTATTTTTTCTTTTATAAAAGAATTATCATTTTGTACAGTAAAATTTGAAGGTCATAGCTTACTGATATCTTTGCAAATCTTTTGAACTCTGCTTGGAATGTCCATCATGTCGTTTTTCTTGATGCCACCTAGTTGATGTCAGTTTTATTGTCCTGCCTACCGTAATTTTTCCCAGTGTCAAATTGTAATTAAAATGTCAGCTGCAATGCTATTAGTTCATTGTCAGCTTGCTGAATAATTATTCCAATTTGTCATACGTCTGCGAAACTTCTCTATTCTACACCACATGTGGGTATTTGCGACTACCTAATGTTCAAAAAGAATTGTTCACTGTAAGGAACATCTATAATTCTTCCCTATTGTAATTTTGTCCCTGAATATAAAATCATTCCTAATTCCATTTAATATTTAAAATACTTTTAACGTTCTTTACGTTTCTGATATTACGACTCTGAAAATATTGAACACAATTCTGTACTACACATTTCCCTATGTCTGAAATAATAATCCTAACATACATATGCAATCATAACATACCAGCTCATGTGTCTCGATCCACTGCTAGTGATCAAATGAGACTGAAATCGTCTTTCTATGCCTCACCACACCACCTACACACACATTCTTTCTATATTACAAGGGGCCTTGTTTCCTTTCTCTTCCGGCATGTCACCACATTTGTTCGCCCTCTAGCAAGTAGCTATTTTACTGGTCACCCTGACAACCCACATTGCTTGAATATCCCCAGTACTGTATGCCTCAATGACACATATTGACAAAATATTTACTGAATATTATGTTGTCATTCATGTAATAAAAGTGGCGGTCTGTCTGACTTTTCACATTATAATTCTAAAATAATTAATCCTGTGGTGGAGGCTGTTGATCTAGTCTCAGGTAGCCAGACTGTGTCTGAAAGTAGCCTAGGCCATGTCTGTAACCATATTGTAATCATAATAACATTGTAAAATAATTCTAACATATTATTACAAATACAAATGCAGGTATACTATTGTATAAAATAGAAGACACCCCAAGGCATAAATAAGTTTAATTGCGATTGGTTCATTAATAAAACAGAAAAAATAAATAAATTAACATGGCACTTCAATTCATTGTCCTCTTTACAATCTGGTACTGAATAGAAAAAAAAAGAATAATTCATTATTAACTAGTGGTCCTGATAGATGTCAAAGTTGTGGAACTTCTTTTGGGACAAACTATTTTAACAAAACTCTAGTAATGTCTACATCATGATCTTTGGATTATAAAGAGGTTCCAAAGAGTTAACTCTGCAGGTGCTAGAAAGTTAATGATCTTCTTTTAATGCGCTAAAGAAAGATGATTTTGTAGATTAAAGACACCACCAACGACAGAAAACTAACAACAAAAACTCGTCAAAGAAAATAACAAGTGCTCGTCCAACCTGCTGCAACATACATTACCATTGTACACAATGGATACAATGAATCCTTAGAACCGGTTGTGTTTAAATGGAATTTTTAATTTTATTTTTTTAAGGTCACTAACGTTTCTTATGCCACAATCTACAATAGGAGACCTTATGGGACATTCTTTTACAGTTTTAGAGGGTTCCCCCATTTCACAGCATGGGTTGTTACAAAAGTTCGAAATTGGGTTCCAGAATAAATATTCCTACTTTCATTTTTAAAATGATTGCGAGTTACAAATCACAAATTTTTTCCACTGTGTGCTAGAAATAATTATTATTGATGAATATGTGCTTTTTAAAATTTTTATTGTTCTGATTCTTTAAAAGAATTTATTTCATTTGTTTAGGGTTTGTGGGGAGTCTTTTGGCAGAGACAAAGGAAACTGCTTTGGAACAGCTGCTGCTCCATCTGCCGTTGTTGAGGCCGGGCAACTATGAGGCGAAGTCGCGCTACCTGGATGTAGTGCACAAGGTACTTTATCATTTACATGGAATATTGTTAGATCTTAAAATCTGCAACTGGGTTGAAGTGTTGAAGATAGTAATTAAGCAAATATTATGAAAACTTGATGGAAAGTTAGAATCATGTTAATAGTAATTTGTGGTATAAGAATAAAATCAGATTTTATTCACAAATGAGAAAGTTTGGCTCCTGAGGTGATTTTAGGTGTTGATGAGGCTAATTCTCCCCAGCGAATAAAATATCTCAGAATACTCCCTACTCAATCATCAGGATGACTAATTTCTGGATAAACATGGAAAACCTGGAAAATAGTGAAATTATAGGGGGGAAAATGCAGGGAAATGACTGATCATATAAAAAAAAGATGCATTTGACCAGGGGCGGCTTGTCCTAAGGGGCCACAGGGTCCAGGCCCTTCCAATATTTAATAAATGCACAAAAATGTTTATTTATCCTTACAGTAATCTCTTTGTGATAATTGCAGTACTTTATTGGAATGGTTTATTTGGGAAGATCGACAATTCGTCCCCAGAACTCATTCCAGGTCCCAATAACAAGAATTGGGGAGTTATAGTTACTTGCCACTCTCAAAGATAGTGTTAGTAGTGCTCATAGGGCCTGGCCTGTGTGGGCCCCAAAGCTATATCTCCACTCGATTACAAGGTCAGCGGCCTTTCGTACTTGGCGCGACCACTGTTTGCTAATTTTAGCAGTCCTAGGGGCCTTCTCAGAGAATGGCAATCTGACCATGCCGTTTCCAAAGTGCACGTGAAAGTTCTGCGCACTGTAAGATGAACACGTTGGATTCATTACGCCTTTTCCTGTTTTCTTCACTTAGACTTGAAGAAAAAATTGATATTAAACGGTTAGGAGCACATCAACCGAGTGACTTTTAATTTACACAAATTGATGGAAAGAAGAAAAGAACTCAGTATTCCGAAAGATAAGCTTTGGCATTAGCATCATTTTTACAAAAATCTTTTGTTTCTGTTGACATAACACTAGTTGATTAAAAGTCTTAATAACAAATCCTACTTCTGATTTTGAGGGAAGTTTATAGATTGAAAGGTTTAATTAATTAATAATCAATATTAATTATATGAATGATTAAATGACAATTCTTTAATTAAATATGTTATTGATTATGATATTTGTGCTTTTGCACCTGGCCCCACCCGGAAAAAATGTCACGATCCGCCACTGTATTTGACTCGAGTCCGAACCCTAGTGGAAGGAAAGAATTGTGACATGGTGAATAGTGGTAAGATAAAGTGACAGTTCCTTTAATTTGCCATGTGTAGTTATGAGCAAATTCTCCATCTCTTTGTAAACATAGAGCAACAATAATTGCCGCTTTCAAGGAGTTGGTAATGAAGAAGTGATTAGTTTGCGTAAATCATCTCAGATTTGTTTGTATGGTCTGATTTGTTGCATATTATTTGCTGAAATTTCATGAGTGGAATAGTCTGACTTTTAGTTGTTAATGATGTCTTTACCAATATTTATAACATTATATCCCTCTTTACCACATTTGTATTCTAATCCAGAAATTTCTTTATCAATTGTCTGTGAAATTATTACTACAGTCATGCATCCTATTATGAATTACTCGTAATGATTATTACGGGTAAAATCCTCCTACACTTATTGATTTTAATTTATGAGCACAAGAACGCATTGCTTGAAATAACATAAAAGGAAATTCCTCTTGCAAGAGTTCAAAGATCTCTATTATGTAAGTAAATGTAAATAAATCAGAAATTATCAAAGATCATAAAGATTATACAATTTAAATATTTATTTTTGTCCTGGTGCCCTGCTGAAGTGTGAAATGTGAATGTTGCGTTTAATCTGTGCCTATCTGTCTGTGTCTGGTGTAGGTGCTTAGTCACTCTGTGGAGACTGGTGCTCACATAGAGGAGGCTCGGCAGCTGCTGTCGTACAGCCTCATCCACCCTGCCATCAGCAACGACGACCGCAGGTAAAGGAAAGGGGACAGACACCCATCACCATTTCTAGGGAATGGATTTTCTTGTAAATAATTTTTTAGGAACAAGAAACCTGTATTCAATAATATCTTTTAGAGTTAACAATACTTTGTGAATTGGAAACATTTTTATTGTATATATTTTGATTTAATTACATCTTTTCACATCTTTTACTTATTGCTACATATTTGGGTACATTTTAATAAATGTAGGTGACAAAGCAGAATATTTCACATGCGAGTTTGCTTTATGTTATTGGAGTCCTCTTTCTTATAAAGGATTGGAATGTAACCAGTGTTTCCCAGAGCAATGAAACCATTTGAGTTCACTTTTGTCTTTGTCTTTTATAGATCTTTGACTCAGTGGCTGCGTCACCTTGAAGACAGGATGGCAGCAGGCAGCCGGTTGCTTCACTTCCCCTGCTCAGACTCGCAGCAGCAGCAGCAGCAGCAGCAACTCTCTCAACACGGTGGCGGGGGCAGTGGGGTTCTGCCAAACGGGCCTGGTGGTCAAAGCGGTTGCAGCAGTAGCAGCGGCTGTGGAGGGAGCAGCAGCAGCTGGGGCTCCGGGTCGGCTCTGCATTTTGGACCGCAGCTGGCATGTCATGGTCCACACCCGACTGGCGCCAGTGACTGCTCTGCCGGGCAGCTCAATGGCCACTTCCTAGTGCAAAATTGCAGCTCGTCACCATTGATAAGTTCGCAAGGTAGGGCAGATTTGAATTTAGTGCTCATGTATGAGGGGTTTCTTTAATAGCTTGATAATCTGTTCTTCAGAAGACACACAATCAACTGGTAAGAGACCACTGCAATCAGGATTAAATTTGGCTGATTCTTTGAAACCTGGAGTAGATTGAAAATTCTTTAGGAAAATCATGGAGCATACAAGTGAAACTTGCTAAAATCTTATTTGGTTATTTATGTAGATGATTCGAAATAATTCACAAACTGGACAGTCCAGGCATTCAAAACACCCGTGAAAGAAAAAGATATGAGCTAGGAAAATTATGACATACGCCAATAGGCATGACCTATGCAGTGTGAAGGGCGGTTGAAACAGAATGGTAATGCCTGTAGATATGAGCACCATAGAAGAGTAATATCCGTTAATACAATTTTTTTAGTAAGAGGGCGTCAAAACTTGAGAAATTTATAGGAGGATGAAAAGGGTGACGTTAGTTGCTTCAGGGAAAAGACACTGTGAGTGGATAGATGCCTTTAAGAAGGGATGGATGCTGGTCACTGACAAACAATGCTTTGGTTGACCCAGCCCATTTTCATACTGAATGTACCATCTGAATTAACATTCTCAATGCATTTCTGCTTAAAAACCAGCTGAGGTTGTGTGGTAGCAAGTCTCCAAGGAAGAGGCGACTCGCCATAAATATTAATTGGCTCATTCATGTGTTGCATTTTGGAATTTTTTTTTATATTTTTGGTGTGTGAAGAAGTGTTGCATCATGTACCTGCATTCACAATACAATATAATTGCAGAACTCGTGAAGATTGTTTTCAGTAAAATATTTAATTAATTGTGTTAGACAAAAGTATTTTATGTGTTGTTCTTGAGCAGTGACCTTGCTACTTTTTGGAAAACCGTTTTGGGTGGTTTTGGTGAGCGGCATTTTCGCTACTACAAGCCACAATTTTTTTCTTATTTTTGAAACAATTGTTTACAGGAAGGTAACAAAATCACATGATTTATTTTGTCAAAAGTATTAAAAGAATAGTGAAAAATAAATTTATATAAAGTGCAAGTTCACATACTACTACTGCAGGTTAATTAGCTACTCTGTAAGGACTGTTGGGAAATCTTTGTATTAACTCATTTGCAACCCCAATAGAAATATTAATTGCAGAAACCTTTCTCACAGGCTCATGTGGAAATTATGCCAATGGATCTCATCCACGTGTGCGACGTAGTAATAGTCTGACTCCACCAGTAAGCATCAATCAGTCATCAGACTTGTGGAGCTCACAGGTAAGACAATTTCAGTTTGAAAACCAAAGTAACAGTAAATGTGGAGGAATCGGTATCAGCAGAGCTCGCTAATTGGAAAAGAACAAATACTATTCTTCATTTTCTTTTATAGTTCTTTCTACTGTTTTTCAGTAGAAAGTTTTAATAATTAATCCAAATATCTGAGCAAATAACTAATGTGAAGCAATTAGATCCACCCATAAATATGTTTGCACATGCAAACCTAAATTTTGATACATTTGTCAGCAGTAGTCACAGTGTTAGTCTTCGGCTACATAAACTTGTGGTGCCACAACAGCATGTACTTTCTTGCATTCATAATAGCTACATAAAATTATAAAACCACAATTTCTGTTGATAATAGCACATCAAACTAGCACTTGTAAAACTCCTTACCAATCGCAGCACCTAGGCACAAAAGCTTATTTCTTTTAAATTTTAATACATCATCAGAAATTCATTAATCCAAAGCTGCATTTCATATACCCTGTGAAACTGCCCAACAATGAGAAGTTATTCTGAGAATGTCAAACTGCCATGTTGCAGCGATACCATAGTCATATTGTGACCTGCTAACTCTTGAAAGATTCTAGCAAAAGATGGATGGGAAATACCAATTTGCAGTTTCAAAAAATAGCAAAAATTACGCGATAATACTTACATTTTCAAAAATGCACATTTCTTGATTTGAAGGTCTAATTTTGAAGAAAAACTTTCAATGAATAAAAAACTCCATCAATATTGTAATTTGCAATGTTAATTTTTTTGCAATTTTTGAAATTACGGAGGTATGCCTTTTTGTAGCTGCAGTTTGTTGTATTCTAGAAAAAAGTAAGAAATAATTTGGAGCTCTGCTTTTTTTTCAAAAATTGCCTCTAATTTAAGACAAACTTACACAGAAACCACTTCGAATTTAAAAAAAATTGTAGGTAACCGTATTCAATGATCCAATATTTAAGAAAAAAGTCACTTATCTTTTATATTGTGCTTGTCTTTAATATTGTGCTTTTTGTTCTATCTGAGTGAAAAAAAATTGTAGCTATTTTTGAAAAAATTTGGAAAATATTAAGGCTTCATGGAAAGTACTTCCCGAAATCAACATATCAATTTCAAATCGAAGGAGCCGGACATCAACCAGATCAGTGGGGAAATATCAATTTTAGGATAGGGAACGGTTGATGGAGCAATCTGGTGGAATGCGTAGAGGCAGGGGAAATGAGAGTACTTCCAGAAAACCTGCTTTGTCCGCCACAAATTACACTTGGAACTGCCTAGGATTGAACCTGGGCAGTCTGACCGCCACGTTATAGGCCACCCCTCTGTTATATGTGTATGGTTATATTTCATCTTTAAAAGTGACTTAAATGTTGATTTTCTTTCTAGGATGATCTGTCGGGTCGTCAGAAACCACGCAGCTTTTCCCTCTCGTCAGAGCATGCTCCTCCTCTGTCTCCCCAGAGTTCCTTGGCCTCGTCTGGCAGTGGTTCAGAGTCTCATTTGGATGAGCTAAGGCAGGGGTTTGTGGGCGATGCCACTGGCATGAAGGGTGAGTGATCCCAGTCACAGAAACAGATTTCTAAAGAAGAGAGAAAACAGGCCAAAACATGCAAAATTATACAGAAAGAAATAAACTGGGATATAACTGGTCATGTAAAACAAAAATGTATTTATCTTGATAAAACTATCATCAGAGGTTGCACCTGGATAGGAGGAGGGAGCGATGTTTCTTAATGTGACATGGGTGAAATGTACAAGCTTTAGTCAGAGAAAGAATGATGTTCCTTTTCAAATTATCCATGTGGCTATCTATGTAGTACAGCCAAATACAACAAAATTACTACTATGGGTGGGTGAGTAGATGCGTGGGTACAAGTGTGTGTGCTCGGTAACCTTATAAATTGCAATGCTGTTCGTAAAAGTAATTTAATTTCACATAATAAATGGCATTGAAGTATAATTTAAAGAAAAACATACATTTGAAAATGTTTGCATGTTTATCTATATTGTACAGTGTAAATTAACGTTTTGTGATTATTTCTTTTCATTTTTACTTAAATTGAATGTTAATTTTAATTTGGTAGCCATGGAGACTAATACAGTACGGTATTTTGTATTGTTTTGTAGATGTGCCGTCGTGGTTGAAGTCCTTGAGGCTCCACAAATATGTATCGCTATTTGCGCAGCTGTCGTACGATGAGATGCTGTCATTGACTGACGAGAAGCTTGCAGCTCAAGGTGTTACAAAGGGTGCTCGCCACAAAATAATCTTAAGCATTCGAAAGCTGAAGGAGCGTTATCACACTTTGTGTCAGTTGGAGAAGGTGAGCATTTTTCTCTGAAATAGCTGACTCCTTTCTTGACTTTATCCTTTCAAATACTGAAATTAATACTAAATATAACAAATCAAGTTTTCCAATAGCCAATGTGACAACTGCTTTCTTTTACCACCCCCATGTGCGTGCACGCACATGCACGCCACACACCACACTAAAAATCCTTACAATACTCTCATAAATTCAGGTAACCAGAGCAAAGAACCATTTTAAAACTGACTTTCTTAAATAAGTGAAGATCAGTTCAGAGTTACAATGTGCAATGAAACCTCTCTGAACGACCATCCCTCTCAATGCCAGATGTTTCTTGTAAAGGACATTGAAACCCTTATGGTGTATGTAAGGGTGTGTAAACCCTTATATTGTATCCCTGTTAGTAGATCACCCCTCTTCTTTGATTCTTACCTGCCCCTTAATAGCAAGTTTCTTAATTTACATCTTTTATAAAACCTCCTTTGGGAAGTGGATGAGATTGTTTTGCAGAAGCTAAAAATGATAATTTAAATATTATTTTAGTAAACTCTTATTTTCCAGGACGTATCAGAGGGTACTAATCTGTGCGCAGCACTGGAAGAACTCAAAAACATCTTGCTCTCCCCCATCAAAGCAAGAGATGCCGGACCAGCGCAGGCATTGCTTGTGCCGACCTTGTCGCCGGCGCTACCCCTGTCCCCTGGATCAACTTCCCCATCCCCTCTGCCTGCCGGAGGAACATCCACTTCCCCGTCCCCTGCTGCTGCCAGTGCCACCATCACCCCGACAGTAACGCTGACTGTGACTGCTGCCACTAGTCCGTGTGAAACGTCGCAAGAGGAGGCAGTGGCAGCAGCTGTAGATGCTACCACTGCATGCCAGGAGAGAGATGAGACTGACAAGGCTCTACAGGTGAGTGAATACATTTTGCTAGTCTTTTTTTAATTTCGTTTGTATAATATACAAAGGGTTACCCAATTTCAGGGAAATTTTTGTAGTTCATTTCTGTATTTTTCATCATCCAGTTTCCTAATAATAGATCCATATTCCTTGACATGGTCATTAGTAGGAGGTGGGTTTTAATGAAATGTAATTTTTTTCTTTTCACTTTAAAATACCTGTTAGTATAGAAATTAATTTTATGATATGACAAGAGGAAATGACCCCATTTTTGTGTCATGTTTTTGCATTTTTCTTTGATTTCGAGTAATAAGTAATTTTTTACCTTTTTCTGCCCTTTTTAAATGGCTTTCTCTGATTTCATCAGTTTTTAATATCATTTTAATGGCACTTGCTTAAAAAAATAATATTTATGGGATGCAACAAATGTTCTCCACAGAATTCCTGAGTAGCTTATTCTGTTTCTTCACTCAGAAACTGTAATGTCTGCTGTTGAAAGTATGTAATCTAAGGTTCCTGTGAGCACCATTGTCAATTCAGTCAATTTCAGGATAACTAGAGACAGAGATTTCCTGATAAAGAACAGTCCAAAACAAAAGTTTGCAAACTGAGTTCCACCATGAGCTGTATCACTTCAATAGAAGCAGCCTAGATTGCATTTGTAATTTTTGTATCCAACAGCTGAACTGTTTTTGATCACGTTTTGTACATCATTTTTCTTTGCTTCTAGGGAGTTTTTATGACATTTTAAGTGCATTTTATTGATCATTTTTGGTGATGTTTTAGGGCATCAACATCCGCCCTTACTCCAAAAGAATTCACTTGCATCTGTAGATTGTATTTGTACCATTTCACTAATCACTTCCTTTGAATGGACAAGTTACTTTACAAAATGAATTTTAAATTGAAATAATTATTCTCTATAAAAAACTTTTTTCCTAAATATCTCATTCAAGAAACTGGGAATATTCACATATTAAGCATAGTCCTTTAGGATTCATGTGTTTTGTAGTGTAATTCTGTGTTACAAAACTCATAAACGTTGGCGAAACAATAAGCTGGGAAGACTAGAAAAATATCAAGTGTATATATAATATGTAATTACATTCACGGACGTATTCTTGGCATACTTTGTAAAGTGGCCAGGCAATTCAGATTGATATTTTTGAATGGGCCAGTAGAGAGAGAATCTCGAACAAATGGCATTTCATCAAGTGAAAGGCAATGTGATGTGATAATTAACGTAAATCATTGGTGAGATTTTATTACATAATGTGCATATTGGCAAGGCTGCGCCGTCTGTCAGTTAACATTAGGTTTTCTCTTTCAGAGCCTTTTCAACTGCAAATATATTGGATTCTTCTGTAGAATATGTTGCAAGAGATGAATAATCATTTTCCAAATCTCTTTGACACATATACGTTTTTCAGAAGTAGATACCAACTCAGTTGATGCCAACCCAACGTGTAGGTTGGGGTCAGATCTTATGTTCTAGCAGGAATGGAGAAAATTACTCATTAATGTAACATGCACTTCACTTATGGAACTAATGATCAAAACAGTTGATGCACCCAGAAACACACATACCCAAGCATGCTTTTAAGTGTACATAATATCTATGTTATCTACAAAGTAAGAAAAAAAAAAATAATAATGATGATGATAAATTTCACAAGATATGTTTTGCATCCTTTCCTTCCGAGGCACAATACCAAAAATATCTAATTTATTGCTTTTGTTTGTGTATGTTTGAACCAGGTGATGCAAGAGCAATGCGAGATGCAGCAGCTAGAAGGGGAAGGGGTATCCCCTAGACGAGAGACTGAGGCAGCAGAGACCATGGAAGGCTTGACAGAGGATGGAGACATTCCTGCCCAGTTCACAAGGGTCATGGGGAAAGGTGAGTTGCGGAGAAAAGAATTGTATTTAGAAAAAATAAGTATGAAATAACTGTCTTTCGAGATGGATTTTTGAATCCCCATAGTGGGAATTTCGAAACAAACAATAAAACTAGGTTGAATTCAGCCAGTCTCTGGAAGAGAATTCTAGGAGTTGGCAGTTTCAATGACACTTTTCCATTGTTTTCCCAAATCGTGCAAATTCTGACCATGATCTCTACACAAACTTTGCTTCCTCATCCTTGCCCCCCTCCTTTTCTATACACTTGTTTATATGCAGCACACTACCACACTTCAGGTGACCAATTGGGAGCTTAGATCTGTCTTGTTATGGAACCATACCCCGTAAAGGGGGAAATTCCTTGCAAAGGCAACTTGAAGGTCAGTGCCAGATAAGCAGAGGGGAAACAGACAGCTCCCCAGGTTTTTATGTGCAGTACACTTACACCACCAATGACCAAAGTAGTCGACTTGCCTAAATTGCTAAATACGCCTTCTCACTTTCTCACTGACTCGCTCGGTTAACTCACTTGTTCATTTGGTGACTCACCCGCTGACACGCTTATTCTCACCGCGAGACTCACTTATTCTCAGTTTCAGTTCAGTGCACGACTCGCTCATTTGCCTATTCGGTTCTGGACTCGCTCATTTACCTATACGGTACTTGATTCGCTCATTTACCTATACGGTACTTGATTCACTCACTTACTCATTCGCTCACCCACCCATCTATTCTCTCTTGCACCCTCACTCAACAATGTATGAAAAAAAGAATACATGTTCATTGTCTTAATTAAATAAATACATTAATTGGTTGATTAAATAAATAAATACATTAATTGGTTGATTAAATAAATAAATACGTTAACTGATTAAATAAAGAAGCATTTGGAACTTCAAAAAATAATAATTTTGCAGGGTTCAGATGAGGGAAGAAAATGAATTTAGTTTTTAGAGCTCAAACTCTTTTTAGAATTCGAGGGTTCCAACTTCCTTAATTTTAAACAAGATAAAGTGTTGATGTAGGCACTTTTTGTTTTGCAGTGTGTACACAGTTGTTGGTGTCGAATCGGGCTGAGGAAGAGGCTGCGCGCCTTTTCATGCGCTTGCTGGAACGAGCGCTGCAGCACGAGGCCTTTACAGCACAGCAGAAGCGCCGTCTCACCACATGGAAGCTGCAAGTGCAGGATGTGTGGAGTCCTCTGACAGCAGTGATGGCTGCGAGTTTAGGACCATCGTGCACTGGACCAGGAATGGGTCATCGCGGGGGAGATCAACGACATAGTAGGCACAGGTAGGTCATTATCCAGGGAGTGACATGTATGAAGTGGTGAGCTTGAGCATTTTGCGTAAACCTTTTTCAAGAAGCAGCCTGATAAATTGAATGCACGGGGAGGGGGGTGCATGGCCCCATTGAAAATTTTGAAAGGAACCCCATAGTCTCCAGCAGTTAAACATACTGTTTCTTTAAAGACATTAAATCTGTGATTTTCACTTTAATCTAGTTGGTTGGGTGTTGTTGTTTTTTTTCCATTTATTTACTTATATGGTAATAGCAGCGTAGCTGATAACTAGACATCGGATGTTTAGGCACTAAAAAATCGTCTTTTAGGCGCCTAAAAAAGCGCTGAGAAAGTCAAGAATAAGGAGAAAAAAGGCACTGTCATAAGTTACATACACAATAAAATTGAAAACTTGTAATTTTCGTATATTTTAATGTAAAACTAGATTTACATATTTACAACTCTCCTACATGTTATTCTTAATAGTTTTCATTAACCAGTAACATTTACATATTACCAGTAACTTTTCAAGGATCACAATTTCAAATATGCGACGACTGGGAGACAAAATCAGTTTGAATGCGGAGAAGGATATCTGAACGATGTGACTGGCATATATTTTAGCAGTCCAACACTAGCAACACTGAAACCGTCTGGGAATTTATATTTATTTCCACTTAAAATTTCGGTTCCCTCGGCGTATTGTCAATCGTGCATGTTCTCAGATCATGGCTAGTATTTGTGAAATAGGGAAATGGAGAAAAATCAGTTGGTGTACTTTCAGGAATTCTCTCGTAATTTTAAATTTCAAGACATGAATTGAAGGTTTCGTAATGAATGATCACGTTGGACCATCGCCGATTTTCCGATATCTTAGCATTGTATATAAATATACTAAATAAAAGGCAAAAAAGTCCTAAAAAAGATATTTATGAAAAAAATAGGCATTTATGCTAAAATAAGCATTATAAAATTCCGTCAAATGTCATCATTTGTCATGATTCGTGGTCATATATTATCAGCCTTTAAATAAGTTCTCTAGAAAAAAATAGGCATTTCCCTAAACATCCGATGTCCACTGATAACATAGGGTGGTTATAATTAAACTTTCCCTTTAGAGCATGTTAAAACAAGGAAATGAATTGTAGTAAGAGTACCAAACTTGCTAGTTTTATTGTCCAAAGTATGGAGTGCATGATTTCTATGCAACACAGTGCCACCAACCAGTTCCAAATATGGCCACCAGGTGCCATGATCAGTCATAGTGCTGAATAGTTGCACACACTGGGCCAGTCACCGTGCACTTGGTGATGAGTCAACATAGGTGTTGACAAACAGAGCCGGGTATTATTGATGAAACTCTCTTATGAAAACAAGAATAATGTTGAAACTGCACTTTGAGAATATCACCGGCTGAATGGATACAGAAGGGTCCTCTTTCTCCAACTGTTATGCTGAACACGAAGAAGTTTGAATCAACTGGGGAACTGGGTGTTGTTCCAGTTCCCCACCACACATCGCTTGTCAAGTGCAACTGCTGCAGAATCCTCATTGAAATGTTAAATGTCAACAATCACTAAATTTTCTCTAAAATTAGGGTTAAAGGTCATGAAGCAGTGAAACTGGATGGTAGTGAACTGCATGGTATCAGTGAAACTTTTTCACACATAAAGGTGAAAATGTCAGTCGGTGATGCACACTTCCCACCACTGAGAAAACTGTAGGTGGTGTGCCAGACTATGAGAACATCCAATCGCGTATTCATGTACTTCAAGTAGACAGCACGTTGAGTAGGAAAAGAATGCTTTTTTTTTAAGACTTCTTTTTATATAAAAAGTGTAATAAAATTGAAGAAAGTGGATAGAATAAAAATAATATTTTGATAAAATAGCAAAATGTGTAATACAGTACTAAATATGTAACTAGAAAATTGGATATTGTGTTAGAATGGCGACAATTTGCCAAGTTTACAATTTTCAGAAAGGTAAGTAGAAAGACAAAAAATATGTAATTACATAAACATCTGGTCTCTACTGATGGGCTTGCAAGTCAGTACTTCTGTCAATCCCAGCATGTGTTCCCATATCACAATGGTCCACTTGAACTTACATTTCATCTCAAAAGATGTACTTCCTTGTAGAAAGCTTATTGCAAGTATTGCCTGAAAATGAAGCTTTTTTTTTATTTATTCAGAAAAATGTATTGTGGTTAACTATATTGGATTCAAAATTGCTGTTATCATAATTACCATGAAACGGAATATTTTGGTAGAGTAAAGGTAATAGGAATCAAGTGATTTCTGTGATGACTAAATTCTCTTCGCTCTCTCTTTCTTTCTCTCTTTCTTTCTCTCTTTCTTTCTCTCTCTCTTTCTTTCTCACTTTCTTTCTCTCTCTTTCTCTCTCTCTTTCTCTCTCTCTCTCTCTTTCTCTCTCTCTCTTTCTCTCTTTCTCTCACTCTCCTTCTCTCTCTCTTTCTCTCTCTCTCTTTCTCTCTCCCTCTTTCTCTCTCCCTCTCTTTCTCTCTCCCTCTCTTTCTCTCTCCCTCTCTTTCTCTCTCCCTCTCTTTCTCTCTCCCTCTCTTTCTCTCTCCCTCTCTTTCTCTCTCTCCCTCTCTTTCTCTCTCTCCCTCTCTTTCTCTCTCCCTCTCTTTCTCTCTCTCCCTCCCTCTCTTT
>BLKR01011627.1:0-29632 GCA_011170035.1 Teleogryllus occipitalis
AACTATCACATCGTTTTCACATCGAAGAACGCGTTACTATTCGTTTCCCACGAAATTGTATTCATTCACTTAACCTCGCTTTTGTTATGAGCGTCGCAAAATGTTATAGGTAGTGGTTCTTTACGAATCTGATTTGATACACGAATTTACGAAGTAATTTCGTGCATGGAGATGAGCATTAATTTTATTTTACAACAGAACGTCTTCCTCTGTATGTACTTCAGTGAGACTTAGTAGACTTTTTCATTACAAGTCTTGCTCTAGAATTGGTAATGTAATGAAGAAAATGAGTGTGGAACCGAACCTCTCTTATGTGGTTTGATAGTTTACGTTTCTTACGTTTGTTCAACAAAACCTGACAGCGACCTTTGAAAACTTGGTCAAGATAAGAGGTTTTAGATGTACTGTATTAAGTGAATATACACCACAATTGGTCACAAAGATTCTTGAGAAGAAATAAAAGAGGTCATCTTCGTCAACATATTAAGACATAACAAAGATTTTTTCCTTGTTTGACACACAATGCAAGTCTCAGGATAACACTGAGTTCATTAAATCAAAGAAATAGAGTTCACTTCGATCATCTACAAATCAAAATTATATTCAGAAAGAATTGTACACAATAAAATACAATAATTTAATTTTCGCCTGAATAATACCATTGTCTCCAATACGAAATTAAATGAGCAAAATAATAGCCATATTTTCCCGAGATCACTAATCCTCAACATTTGATTAAAATGAAATAATTTTTTTGTCATTTTCATATCAAAAAGGTGATTTCTGGGCGTCCTCTTACATTCCTGCATAAAAATGAATTAATATGCGTGTCGCTGCCCCTTGTATTAAAATGAAGGCGGCCCGCGACATTAGATTCAATCGATTGAATAATATCAATTTTGGTGAAAATTCTGAACATGGTTTAGCCGCTAGCGTTGTTCACAGACCTACGGACAAACGTTGAAGTAATAGTTTGACACACGAAGTATGTACAGCGTGTATTCAACTATTATTCTTTTAGGTTCAACCCACTGAACTCTAATTGCTGATGGGCCCACACATATGGCTGCTGGAACCGAAATAAATAATTCTTTTCATCAAGTGTACCTGCGCATATACGTAAATGCACACACGTCTTCACAGGTTGAAGTCTAGAAAGAGAATACATGTTTATCACCCCGTTGCTTTGAAACTTAACTGCATCAGTTCGTACAGACGTTGCTTCGCTAGTGGGTAGTTCACGGACACATCGATGTATGTGACAGTGCATCTCGTCTCTGAGCATCAGTCATTGTGCTGTTTTGGAGGCAACCAAAGCTGCATTGATTAGCGAGCAGGGGGCCAATATGTCCGTCCAGGGGGGGTTAGCCCTGACACTAATACCCAGAATGGCACGATGACGCAAGCTCCTCCATGTGCAAGCTTGAGTGTGAAGCGCTAAACGGCCTCGGTATGGAAAGTACAGGTTTAGCGTTAGGAAACGGCAGTCCAGGAGTCTTAATAAATATGTAAGAGGCAATGAGGAGGCTTCATTCGTTGCTATGTGTTCCCGGAATGAAGATGTTTTTTTGCAATATCCTTACACAATCGAGACTATCAATCATGGCGACAGTAGTCCGAAATTATTCATGAATTGTAATGTTCATTTTCGAACATGATATGTAGGCAAAAACGGATAACGACAGGGAAGACCAGAGTGACTCGATAAAAAAACTCCAGTTCTGGAGCCGATGGCACAGGACAATGATGTAAATAGAGTTTAAAAGATAAGGGGAAATTATTGGGGACACTAAGAGTTTTCGTTTAAAAATAAATTTGAAATGTCTACTAAAAAACTTAGTGATTTATCAATGAAATGTAGTCGCTCCTTGCTCTTAATAACACGTAAACATTTTATTAGCTAAATTTGAATAATGCTTTAAAATTAATAGAATGAATGCTAATCTGCGACATTTGTCATTGCATCGTATTCATATAAAACTTAGTAGTGTAGTTGGTCTTGGCCCTCTTGTTGAGCCACTTGCAATGATCTTTGAAAAGCAGACGTCGTTTCGTGAGGTTTTAGTTAGCGAAGCAAAGATAGCGAAACAAAGGCAGTTATACGTTTTCATCTCTGGCGGAAAAGGGAAATTTATCTGAGCACTCTTTATCCCTTTTTTCTTTCCTTCCGTATTTCCATCTTTATACGAAATGTTGCACACTCCATTCCGGCCGATTAGCGTTACCCATATGACAGCGTTACCCACGACGAAGTTATGCGATTCATAGATTTCAGCTATGAAATTGTCTTGCGACACATTGATGAAGAATTTGCGATAGTAAAACTATCGCTAAATCACATCCATTCGCATTTCATGAAGGATATTTGAATCAATTTACTTTAAAGATGTTCTTGTGCCGTTTAGTGTTCAGGACATCCATAATTCATCAGGATTGTCTTGTACGAAGTTTTCTTTCTTCAAATGACTTCTTTGCACAATTAGCTGTAGGGGTAGACTAGGACCAGAAGTAACGGAATCCCACAAGACCAAGCCGGACTTGAAAGACCAAGACAAACGGGGCTGAAAACGTCCAACTGAATAGAGCAAATAGGATTCCGAGGCTGAACCGATAAAAAATTCTTCCCATCTCCGATTTTGAAGCATGCAGGAAGTTCACCTATCCACTCATCCAAAACCCACACCTGCCATTCATTCACCGACCACCCATCCATACACTAACCCTAGCACACGACCGACAACTACGCCAGCAAACATATAATCCGAGACTGAAATATGCAGGAGATGCAGAAGTATACCTATCCACTCATCCAAATCCACATATCCCATTCATCCATCGAACATCCATCTTTCCATTCACCCACGCATACACACGCGCATGAAAGCCTAGAACAGCTCGCTCATGGCGCATAGCGAAGTCACTACCCTTTCACCACTGAGGTCCGGGTTCGATTCCCGACACTTCTCATGTGAAATTTGTTTCAACAAAATGAGTTTGGCTGCTTCACAAGAACTAGTCCAACCCCTGTGACGTGTCGTAAACCCTACGTCTATCCTTATTCCTTCCCAATTCTGACCGCTGGGTAGTGTACGCAGGAGCGCGTAGTTGGACGCGTGTAGGCGGAGATGCTACCTGGCAACTTCTTGACAACTGACAGCGACATGACATGACATATGACAGATAAATTGGATAACATGGCTAATGGAGGATTACTCCAATGCGCAAAAGATAATGCAGGATTACTCCCCAAGCGCAAAAAGCGCTCAATGCCCACCAAGGGACACGTTCATACACACACATCGCCAACCATACTAGGAAACATTTAAACCGCGTACATCAGCATGCGACTCACCGACACCGCGGGCAGTGACAACCTTTTGACGCGGTGGGAGCGCTCGCCACTCCCACGCGTTAGAGCTCGCCCGCGAATTTCCGCCTCTAGTTGTTCACGCAGGCACGCACGCACGACCGCTCGCCCGCTCACTCATTCGCTCGCTCGCGTTGTAATAAACGACGGGCAGGCGCTAAAACCTCTGTTTAACGTCTGTGTCACGCCCGCTCGAGGTTAATGCTCGAAAGTTAGGAAGGCAAACACGGCAGCGACAGAGAGAGAGAGAGAGCCGGTTGGCCGAGGATTCCGTGCCATTAAATGCGGTGTGCATGCATCGCTGATGCCGCCGGTAAAGAGGTGGACATATTTGTTACATGGCGTATGTGACAGACTCGCGGGCGGTTGTAATCACAGCGGATGCGGGAAAAGGGGAAGCCATGGAATAAGTGTCGGGGGGAGGGGGGCGCAAGGCATAACCCATCTAACCGGGGGCCGGAGTTCGAGAATACGCCGATAGTTGGGTTTCAGGAATAGGATGACTAGGAGAGTAGATGATGAAACGAAGGGAGATTATGAAGGAGAATTAGGGTCTCCAGAGATGCCAGGTCAAAGGAGAGCATCTGTAAACAGAGGGGCGCGGAAGTGGCGAGGGCGCTGAAGAGGACAGTTAGTGGGATCTAGGAGTAGCCGGGCTATGGTGTCTTTGGGCAGTGGGGTAGTAACCGCGGATGTGACGGGGTAGGAGATAAGGAGATGGGATCGTTGTTTGGGAAAGTGGGATCTTGCAGCAGAAGGGCCACGGCGAGGTGGGGTCATGAATAAGTGAGGTCTTGTGGTGGGATCATGTGGATGCAAGGTTATGGGGAGGTATGGTCATGGGACGGTGATGTTGAGAGTGGTATTATGTCGGGGTTGCTCGTTCATGGGACAGTAGGGTGGTGGAAAAGGACGCGGGAAGGAACATTACAAGAGGATAGAAATAGTAATGGAAGTTATTTAACGATGATATGCAGGTGAAATGTTAAGAATACGAATTCCGAAGATGTTGATGTAGGTGAAAAAGCAGTTGTTGGTTTAACGTAACGTAGCTGGTGGTGTAAATGGGACGTGTTCCGCAGGTTACGCAATAAGATATACTATATCTTTTGAAAGTAGGAAGTAACAATCTCGACGGAGTAATAAAAAAGATTGCAAGTGACAAGATTGCTAGGAAGTGTCAGAGGCACGAGATAGAGCTCGTAGAAAAGGAGCTGATAGATAACGAGTTTCTGCGCGGGACAACGTGACACAATGGTGACGTAGCGTGGGGTTGTAAAGGTATGAGCCTCGAGAGAAGGCGTTCATTGAGGGAGCTCGTTACGAGCCACAGCAGCCGGCGGCTATGACGCGCTCGTAGTGCTAAGACTTGAATGGGCGGGGCCCCTGTCAAGCGGTGCGTAAATCAACTCTGGCTCTACAAACTGTGAATGAAAGCGGTGCAGATTGCAGTGCTCACACGCGCGGTCGTAAAGGTTAATTGCATGCTAGACTGATGTAGATTATTGTGTAATTGTCGGTATTTATGGAAATCTCTTATTATGTGAATCTTATGAAATGATTTTCAGAGAAAATAGATATGTGTTCAATCTTACAGGAAAATACACATTATTTGATATAAAATGACACGAACAGCAAAATTGTGTTATCAAACTTTTCCAATCTACTTCGTAATTTCAGCATTTCACATTTGGCATCGTACAAGCAGCAACCCAAAAAGTACACTGTACTTTGCTTCGTAATTTTTAATTCTCGAATACTAAAAATAAAAAGTGACATTCTGGCTTTACTAATTTCACAAAAATAATTATTTCTGCCTTCTTCCTCAATCAGTATTTTTCACGCCACAGTTTACGCTTTTCTATTTCCAGAAAATTCGGCACGTTCGTATCAATCTTTTCATAAACTGCGTTAAGCTAGTCCTGCTCAGGAGGCCTATCAATATGACCGGCCCATAAATCCGCCAAAACCAATCTCGGGACCCCAAGCTGTGCGAGTTGCCTTATCACACGTATCCACTTCCACCACGTTCAATTTGCTCCGGCGCCTGCTCGTCGCTGCTGTATCAACACCCCTCACTCGCAGGAGCGCCTCGCAACATCATTTCTCACGCGATCGTGGGGAGCGGCGTACTCCTCTGGGGCAGTGCCAGCTCCTTTCCCTAGTGTTTACTCTCGCAGACATCTGGCCGCGAGTCATAGTTCCTGTGAACAGGGGAGCTCTCGGGGAATACAGTCAAGTCAATGAAACAGAAATTATAGTTTTAGTTCTTATTCTCCCACATCTTCCTGAGCTTCTCTTTTAATCTGATTTTCCATCTCCCTTGATATGGAGCCGAAGTACAGTCGACTCCAGTAATAGTGAGCTTCTGGGGACTAAAATTTTTGGTTTACTATATCCGAAGTTCATTATATCTGACGATGTTAAAATTAAATAGAATTTCTCCATAATTATTGATTTTATTAACATACAGATATAGCAAAATACATTAACAGCAAGAACTGAAAATTTGAATATATTTATTTGTCCTTAAAAAATGAATTGTTTTCAATTTTTCCTTCGTACTTTCTCATTAGTAGTTTCTCTATGTCTTTCTCCAGTCCAGAGCGGAGGCTTCTTCGATTTTGACCTTTGACCGACGAATTTGTAGCGAGGCAATATACTCTTTTCCAGGAAGGAATTAATTTCCAGGACGTTGTATTTCCTACGTGTGCCATAGCCAAAGTTCAGCTTCACTATAACCGAATCATCTTATGCTTCGTTGTAATGTAAGTGAAACGGGACTATTGTATTAAGTTCACTATAACCGAGGGTTCACTACATCCGAGTTCACTATAAACGGAGTCGACTGTATTTACTTTATTCTTTCTGCGCCTCACTACCCAACTTTTTGTACATTAAATATTACTTCCTTGTACTACCACCATTTCGGATTTTGACAGTGTGGTTCTTCAGAAGATTCTTCGATATTACAAATTATTTAACGTATTATTTCATACTAGCATTCTAGTAGTATTTTTCTTTCTTATGTTTTCAATAAGATTATATTCCTCGTTTCCAATTTAATGTCCATAATACCATACAAGTATTATTATTATTATTATTATTATTATTATTATTATTATTATTATTATTATTATTATCATTATTATTACGTATTATTAATATCTCAAATGTTATGGCAAATTACCGCTTGTCCAGTTCGACCCAAATGAATATCCTGATTGCAAAAGCAGAGTTGAGTAGATTGCTAGACAAACGAGATCCCCACCCGCACCGCTGAGGAAGAAAACGCCTTCCTTGACTCTCGCAGCCCCTGGGGTGGGGACAGAGGGCAGGACAGCGTGGCCTCCCCTCAAGGAGGTGCGAGGGATCTCATCGATTGACAGCAACCTCTGCACATTACGTCGCTCACGTCCAGGGGCGTCCAGAGGGTGGGGCAGCTGGGGCACTTTGCCCCAGGCTCCCACGTAAGTGGTTCCCCCAATCATTTATACATTTCCTTCAATATAATTTGTGGAAAAAAACAACAACAACAAACAACTGTAGTTGAAATACGATTCACTTCAAAATATATTAATAATGAATGATAAGAATAAATAAGGAGAACGTTTGTTGGAAATAAGGTGCTCCTGTCAATCAGGAACTAGGCCCTTTATTTTCTCTGGGTACCTTTGCTCACGTCCCATCGCGCCATTCAACACCCACTGCTCTAGAGAGCGGTTCCCGCCAAGGGGGCATAGTTCAGTGGGAGATTTGCAGACTTTTCCTCCTTTCCCTTTTCTTAGCGTCAATCCTTCGCAGTTGCTGGTCTCGCAACTACCCTCTGCCGAGTCGGCCGGTTGTAAGGGGATGGGTTAGGGCGGTTCTGGACTAGGGAAGATGGTCTCGGACAATCACGAGTCCACAGAATTTTTAGTGGACTGCGTGAAGCGGGTTCATTAAATGTTACTTCATTCCTAAGAAAGCGAGATTTTTGGCAAGTAGGTACTATCGTTGAAGAATACGTGTATTTGTCACCTCCATTTACCTGTACATTGAGAATCTTCCTGGTGTGGCCAACGCTCTCATCGCTATTACCTGTCGCCCGTCATTGGGCCTCTTAATTTTCATCTGACTGTACGAAGGAGGGTTATGATTTCAACGTGGACTTTCAGGGTTTCCTTCAAGTTAACTAATAGATTAACTAATAGATCGCCATTATCAAAGAAATAGATCGAACCAATATCGATGTATACTTCAATGTGGGCGTGAAATAGACAGTAAAATTAACAAAGTGTTGTTATACTTTTAATGAATTAATTCACTTTGGAACGTAGCGGTTTTCTTTTGTCTGAGAGATGAAGTATTACAAAGAACGCATAAAAGCTCATGCATTATAATAGTTTCTGCTTGAGTGAGCCAGTCAAACTTTAGAGCATCGTCAAATGTCTTTTCGAACAGTCGACTTTTTATTTCTTAACTGAACAATAAAGCGTTGAAAAAAGAACTGCAACATGACAAGTGCAAGCAGGAGCATGATCGGCTGAATCAATCGGGCGATCGACACTCTTTATAGAAGGTAATGACGTAGTACACAATATTTTATGGATTACATTATCTATTAATTATAGATAGTGAATTTGTAATATTTTTTCGTTACATGGAATAACGTTTCTTAGACCGTTGACTCTGTTTCATCAGGTACAACATATCTTAATAAGCCTTTATCCTGCTAAAATCAACATTGAGAATTTTTTAATTTCATTAATTTTGAATCATAAGCAAAACTACATAAATTGCATTCAATTTTAATATAATAGTTTTGTTTAATTTTATAAATAATGTTTCTGAAACAATTCTAGCTCCTCTTCTAGTCCCACGATCAAGAATTTTTGGATTTTGAAATTTAACATGAGATAATTCAACTCTATGTTTGGAAATGGAATTGAGCGCACCGAACCATATTCCGTACGTAAACATACCGTGGAAAGGTGTAATAAACTGATGCTTATATGGCAATGATAACGACACGATATGAATTATTAGGGAACAATCGTAGTTGGATGAGGGGGAACGGTACAACACCAACCAACAAGGCTCCCGTGAACCCATTTTTTCTTCACCACAATGCAACGTTGCTGTATAAGAATATGCGGAGAACCCAGATGCGGCAAGCTAACCTGCAGTCCTGTGTGCTAGGGAAGGGCTGTGGGCCGGCAGGCGCCGATTGGGCAAGGCACGTCAGAGGGCGCGCAGGCGGGCGGCCGAGAGAGCGTGGGAGGCCACACGCGGCGGGGCCTCTGACGTCAGCGGAGCCACTCCGCGCAAGACGAACAGGCGATTCCACGTACATGTGAACGATTCCCGAGAACGAGGAAAGGTTACATTTTTGCCTTTGCAGGCACATTAAATGCTTCTGGTAGTTACGTGGGAAACATTTCCTATATCGCCCAGGAAAATAAAAGTGCTAGGGAGAGAAGGAAGGGGAGAAGAGTGCGGGAGGGAAGATGAGAAAGGAAGAAAGCAATAAATACGGATTGAGTGATTATTTTCCTTTTCCAGCTGCGTCAACTGTTACGGTCATTGGTCTCGTAAGTGTAATGCATGTTATATCTCGGGAAGTGGTGTTCGTCCGCCACTAGAACTTGACGCCATACAACGTTACATTAAAGTACTCGTCTACCTAAGTTTTAAAATTTTTATTTGCGGGATGTATCACATTTAATCATGATTATCCGTTGAATTAGATATTAACAAAGTCAAAAATATTTCTTAAACTATTTTAAGTAATTCATCTGATATATCCGTTTATTCTTCCAAAATAGGGTATAACATGAAACTCATGAATCGTAAAAACATTTTTTGATGATGACTTTAGTGTCTGCACCTAAATTTGAATATTCATAAGGCTCCATTATGTACTTTGCAGCTATTTGAATCACAATTTTTAAAAATCATTGGTAACAATAGCAATTATTATTGCTCATTTGCATTTTCTACTGCAAATTCTCGTTGAGACACAAAAATTGAGTTTCTGCTATTAAATAAAAAAAATAATCATAAATGTACCTTTAAAATTAGAAGAGTTATAATGTTTTGAGACAGTACAAACAAGAGAAAAAATAACTTTAGGAAAAAGCCAGATTAAGATTCACTAGCTATAAAGTTGTCGTCTGTGAACACTAGGTCTCTAACCACAAGAAGGAATTTGTCCAAAATAATATCCTCCTTTTGAGGTGGTGATATTAGGACTTTACAATAGTTTAAATTGCATTTTTAAATTTCTCAGGAAATAATCTGGACTTGTCTCTCACTTTTTGCGATCATGGCCACTTGAACTGCAAATGGCGTATGAGAGCGTATTCTGAAAAGTACAAATAAAACAAAAGCTAACAAACTTAGATACAAATGTTAATATGTTGTGCATGTATATGTAATATGTAAATGTTAATATAGAGTGCATGTTCTTTGGAAGTATACTGTATTATGTGAGGTTAATGGTTTCCAAGTTACTAATTTTTTCCACCACCCTGCTGGTGTGATGGGGAAAACTAGTTTTTAATGTATGTTTATTTGGATGTTTTATTATGTTGACAAAGGCATATTTTAGCCCAAAGATGTGTTGTTTTACTTATATTTATTTTTCAATTATTGACATGTAATTACCAAGGTTTGATAAGTTTCAAACTTATTATAATGATGAATTATGTAGTTTGTCTTTTTACTGTGAATTTTAGTAATTTTTATATTATTGTTATGAGGTTATTTTATAAATGTAATTATAAATTTAAGCAATGATTGTAGCATATTGCATTTTGTCTGTATGTTGTATTAGCCTGAAGAAGAAATCAAGGGATGATTTCGAAACGTCGCATTGAAGTCCATTAATAAAACAAAATGTGATACGTTGTCTATAATAAATTGAAGCTGCTTTTATCTATAAATCTTAGATACAAATGGTTTTAAGATTGAAAAGTACACATCTCAATGCACAACAAAGAAAATGTACGTACAATGCAGTAACAAACCTGCAGGGGGGGAGCGTGCATTGGATATCGCAGGGGTAGCGCGTCTGTCTGGCTCTCCGTCGTCCCTCCCGCCTCAGAGTTGGCAATTTGGTGGACGAGTGAAAAAAACGCTTACGGCTGTGCATGGGTCAACTATGCCACGCGATTCATGATACGTGTGTCGAATCGGGCTCCAAGAGCATCAACTGCCACCGACAGCGAACGCATGGCAAACATTGCAGGGTAAGTTGTAAATGTAACTTCATTTTCTGTGCACGTCTTCTAGAATTCAGTGGGAAATACAATTATTCAAATTATCGTTTCCATGTTGTCGCGGCAGGAAGTAATAAGAGCCAAAATGTATTGCTTATTTATCCTTGAAAATAGATTTTATTACATGGGAGTTTTTTTTCTCCCTTTCAAAATTCAAAATTTATTGCTTATTTATCCTTGAAAATGGATTTTATTACATGGGAGTTTTTTGTTTTTTTTCTCCCTTTCAAAATTCAAAATTTAAGTAGTATATGACTTAGTGTAGGGATCACAGAATTTTGAAAATGTGCTCACAATTCACTTTTCCCCATAGCACGTCATACGCAGTTTTTAATTGTTTTTTTACGTAAAATAAATAAATAAATAAATAAATAAGTTGCCGGGCGGCAGCCGACGCTCCTTAACGGAGGGAGCTCGGCTTTCAATCAAAATTGTAGCATAAGCGTAAAAGAACGCTTTTCCTACCCCGTTAACCTTTAGGCCCTTTTAAAGGAAATAATGAACATTTTGTCGTTGGTTAATGAGCATAATATATTCATCTTTGTTTTTACAATGCACATCCAAATGGAATTAATACGTCAAATGGCAATCGCTTGGTTTTAGGAGTGTGGAGACAACTATAAAGGAAAGGTAAATCCAAACATTCATATATCCTAGAATATCATTCCTATAAATATTCGATAAATTCGTAAAGTAAAATAACTGTGAATCACTCTTCTTTCCACTCCTGTCTTTAACCAATCGAAAAGCCAACATAAAACCGATAACATCGAAGTGGAGAGAAGGGAACAGCGTTGTAAACCACCGTCGTGTCCGCCCGTCACGCAGCCTTCCTATCGCCAACGCAGAAGTGGTGACCTCCGCGTGTCCTTGGAATGAGGTCTCTCGTAAATCGAACGCAGCGCGTTATCGAGAGAAGGTTGCTCTCGCCGATCGACCATCACACGCACGCTAAACAAAGAAAGACCCCCAGCCATCTGACCTCGTCCAGTTCTCAAATGTTGCGGAACATCACGAAGTTCAAGAGTTCAGAAAATTTCTGAATGTGGAAAATTCAAGCTTTATTGAAAGGTGTCTGTAAGAGAAACATCTTCAAGGAACGCATTTGGAAAAAATGACGTCCACTACATACAATTCATTATGAAACTTCCAGTGAAAGTTGTGGTCATTAACAGCATAACTTGGTTCATTTCCTAGTTCAGTAGTTTCTAGTTCATTTCTTCTTCAGACAAATTATGCATTATGAAGTATTATCTCTTAACAAATATCGTTAATATAATTAGTCTTCTTGGAACATCAGTGTATGTGCATTAATGAAGAAATTTCTGTTAGTTTGAATACCTTCACGTAGTGGGTTGTAATTGACAAACAAACGTATCGTCTTGATCGCGACCAAAAGCTTTCTGATAACTTTTTCAATCATCTCTCGGTATCGAAGCCTTGTGGTTATATATAGTAAATGAAATGATATTATGAAAAATGTACAGCACTTTAGATATCAAATTGATATTAAAAATATTGTTTTAATACATAAACCTCATAACAATTCCTTCGATTCCTGGATAGTAAGCGCCCCAATTTATTCAATAACATTTCATGGATGGAGTTATGGCGCGGGATGAAAAGGATGGGATGAGTGACAAAGGTAGGTGGGGCAAGGAGGATGGGAGTGAGAGTACAATAAGTCGGTGGGTGAGGTGTGGAGTGTGGGAGGGGCATGGATGGTGAGTCGAGGCGTAGAGGGAGGGCAGGGCGTAGGGTGTGTTGAGGCGACGGATTAGAAGAAAAAGTGGGTAAAAGGTAGACGGCGCGTGAAAGGTGGGTGGGGCGAAGTGTGGTCGATGGGTAAGGTGTGGAGAGTGGGTGGAAGTGGAGGGTGGACTGGGGCGTGGAGAATAGTTGAGGCGAGGAGGGCGGGTGAGAGCAAGAGGGTAGAACCGAACGAGGGTGGGTGGTGTAGGGTGGGGCGAGGAAGGTTGGACGGGAGGAGTTGATGCAGCGCTTGGAGGGCTGGAGAGGAGAGTTTGCGAGGCGGAGTGGAGAGAGATGGAGGGGATGCCATCAAGAAGAGCTGAATGGAGCGGGTTGAATAGTGGGCGGGGAGGGTCCGAACTGGAAGCGAGGCGTGGAGCGGAGCGAGAGGGGGTACGCGGAATGGTGTGAGTTGGCACGAAGTGGCTTGGCGGGGTGCGGAGACGGAGGTCGGTTCGCCCGGCGACACGCGATCTGGTCGCACGTGGCGAGAAAACAACTTCCCTCTGCATCTTTTATGGATGTGCTACCAATAGCGACCCATTCGAGACGGTTCTCCGAAGTAAGATTGTTTACACGTTGGTGTTAAGTGGCGCGTTCAGCCACTGGTGTTTCTTGAGACGGGCATCGTTAAATTGCACAAACTAGTAGTGTTTCTTGTAGGCCAATGGGAGAATTTAACTAAGAAGTAATGGACGTGGACCTGCAACGGTGTCTACATTACTAGTGGCATAAATCACGACGTCAATAACAGAAATGTGCCAAAAGAGCACTCTTATACATTACTAAAATATATTGAATTAAAATAATTTTTCATATTAACTCATAAATCGCGTGATACATTTGTTCAAAATATTTCTTTTGAGATTGAATACTCCTCTTTGTTGCCTTTTGGACATTTGTTGTATCCTGTCAATAAATTTACAAATATTCTTTCATCGTAAGTTTAAACGTATTTTACGGCAGTTCAGCTTTCCTTCTCTTTCAATGAAATTTTCAGGATTTGACTGCAAAATCTGCACCGTCCTGCAACATTATCTTGTACAAATAAAATTCAATACTCGTTCATAAATTCTTTGCAAACTGTCAATATGCTTAAACTGTTGTTCTTCCAAAAAAGTTTCCTAATTAAATCCGAAATCCCAATGAATTCGAGGCGTATCTCGGGGTTGTCAGGCGTGCTGCATCGTCAGCCATCGCAATATCTTGGTAGGGAGAGTAACTCCAAGAAGCTTTGGATAACAAATACTCCGATCTACATCACTATTTGTTGAGGCCGCAATATTTCACACTACAATACCGGCAGCGAATAAGCGACTCTGACAGTTCGATGCCCTGTTGCCACGCATTGCCACGCATTGCTACGCACATCGCACCACCTACATGAGAGATAAATGAAAGCTCAAAACATTAACACCTACCGACAAGCGAAGACACTTCTTGATATCAAGTTCATAACCTTTCCCACAACCGAACCTCATCGCCTCCAAAATCGCGTTGAAAACTTTTTGAGTCTGCCCCGGATGGCTTCGTTCACTATTGGGCCTATCTGCAGTGCAACCGCAACTCGACTCACACCATTGTCGAGAGGTCATAATACTCCGCCGTTCACCTTCTCTGCCTCGAAATGTTCGCGTAAACATACAAAAATTCACGATCCTGGCTCTTTAACACTACTCCACGTTTGCGCGACGTATGGGGCGTTGCCCTCACGAAACTCTCAGCCTTGGACCAATGCACTGAAGCGCTCGAAGTCACACACCAACTGGCCTGACACGCATCCGCAAACGCACATTTCATTCGCTCTAATACTGCTGATGACGGGGATCTGCGCGCTTCTCGAGCGACTTCATATTAGTTGAGCGGCGACGCTGAACCGCGGCTGTGAGAAAGTAAACAAATCCTCGCAAACTAATAGCTTCAGAGCAGGTCACATGACGTACCACAGCACGTGGCGAGAGAACTGTCAGAGTCTCTTATACGCTGCCGGTACTAGAGTATGAAACACTTTTTGAATTGTGGTATTTTAGAAACGCTGGTCGTTCAGAAATTAATCACATTTACTAATAGAAAAGATGAATATGATTACTTTTCATACTCGATTGTTTACACTTCATTACCATTTTAAAGAAATAAAAGTATATCGGAAAAAATTAGCTTTTTGGAAAAAAATGTTTTTACTTTCCCGATACAAACTGATCTACCAGGTCTGATCAGTTATCAACAAAATTCAAAATTCTTATTATTTCAAAACATCAAAATTATACCTCGCTTTGGTTCCTTTTTGGAAATCTCGTTGTTCTCTTACTACATTGATTTCAATATTTTAAACTTTATTTTGTTCCATTACAAATCAAAAGGTTGGACACCAATTTTCGAGCATTGTTGACATATTTTTTAACTCCTCAATCTATCTGTACCCAGTGCTTCTTAAGATAAAAGCGTTGTGTACAAGAATTTACGACGCAGAAATTGCAGGATGCGATCCCAGTAAGGTATTTTAAAACTCACCTAAATGGTGCAACAAGATTTCAAAGGTCTCCTGTCTTGCCTTTTGGAGTGCGCACCTGCGAGCCGATCAGAGAACCAAAATAAGGGTGACATTCTTTCATGTTTGGTCTGCAAGGAAATTTATCTATCATATTAATTATATACATTAATTTATAAATGTCTGATGTACTCACATAGGACTCACATAAGAATACTTTTCCGTATATTTAATGTATCCGTGTAACACGGTCAACAAGAAATTGGGTGTCCAAGCGACAGTTTATGCAGGATGCTTAAAAAAGTGCACAAACTCAGAAGACGGATAGAAGGGATCAAGGAAAATTGCCGTGAACTTTGGCTCAATGAAGTCGGGCTCAACACTAAATTGTGTCAGAAACCATTCACGACAGTGATTTACGTATAGTCGAAAAAATGTCGCATTGGGAATAATGGGCTATTTAATCATTACCTCGTTGAGTGACTAGGCAGTAGCGAGCCTGTTACCCGGTAATCGAATATGGTATTTACCACTTACTAATATATCAAGATATTTCTAATTTTCAAAACCATTAACAACTAACATAATCATTTTATTAGATTTATTCTTTTGAAAAAATCTTACATTGTAATTTTGTCCTTTACTATCTTGTAATTAATTACTTTTTTATGTTTCCAAGATCCATTTGGATCCAGATGCACATTTTTCACGAGTTGTTTCTACGATCGTATAAAAATGTGGGGGGAAATGCGCCTCTACGCGTGCGTAAAGTTACTCTTTTCTTAAAACTTCTAAAAAACGTGTCGTCATGGTGGGTACAAAACTTTTTTTCACGGTGACGTCACTTTTCTAAAAAGACTTAAACGTGGTAGGTAGATTTCAAGAGAAGTACGAAAATAAAACACACTTTAACGGCAAAGCAACTTTAATTTTATTATTATTATTATTATTATTATTATTATTATTATTATTATTATTATTATTAATTAGACGATTTCCGATAACTATTAACACTAACTATTATCACATATTCAGTAGGTAACTATTAACACGTTGTATTATGATGAATCTCGTAACAGATACCTATTGAAACTCACCTATTGAAACTCAAGACAAAACTCTTATCTCACTAGAAACAAAAATAATGAGAAACTCATTGGTCTACTTCTTAGAGTGATGATAATGGACATTTGTGATTAGCGACACTTTTTGATTTTTCATTAAAATAGAACTACAAAACATTTTCAGTGATCTGAAGAGTTCCCTTGTTTGTGTACTAATTTCGGAACTGATAGTAAATTTTTTTGAATCAGTTGATGTACCAGTTACAGAACATGAACTCCTAGAGGAAACTATGCTTCGCTACCACATGTTGCGGTCCCGCGACCTGTTACACAATCATTAACGAATATGGGGCTTGTTTTCGGAAACAATATGAAGAGAAGCGAAGAAACAAAACATAATTTGTAATAGAATCTTTTTTATACGATCGAAGAAAAAAATTGTTTAAATTTCGGGGGCGAAATGATTGTTTTGCCCAATTTCGATGTTTTCCCTCGACCTATATGTCTGGCAAAAAAAACTCAATCTCGATCGTGCAAAAAACAATCACTTCATACGCAATTTTTATATTAATGAAAATAATTATTTTCGTTAAGTCTTCTAAAAATCGCAAAACAGAAGCTTTTTGGGAAAGAGGAGCAGTGGTCTGAGAACGCATACAAGTAATTAACCAACTACTCCGCTGCACTGCCAATTACTCCAACTGCAAACACAAAGTGCCTTCCCTACCGGCTTCCTGGAGCGGTGAAGCAGCGCGCGCGCGCGAGTGTATGTGTGTGTGTGTGTGTGTGTGTGTGTGTGTGTGTGTATGTGTGCTGGGACGGAGCCAAAAGTCCTCTGGGCTTCCGCACTGCGGTCGCACGTGGTTACGAGAATTAGAGATGAAAAAGGTAGGGAACGGAAAGAATAATATTTACTTTGTATGCGCGGCGGTCTAGAGCATTACCCACGTGAGCATACAAATATTGAGGTAGAAGAATAATGGATAGTTAAGAGGAATTACTGAAGATAAATGAATACATTTGGAAGAAACGGTTTTAAGATACATTACGATGTATGCATACTATCGATCACTTTCGTGAAGAAAACCATACGAAAATAATTGTCCGCGATAGTGCGTGAAAGTTTTATTAGAGTACGAAATGTGTCCTTTGATTTTTCTCCACGTAACACTTACTAGAACAACAGTTTGACTAAAATCACTTTTCTTCTACAAATAAAAAGTATTATTTTAATAAATGAAGAAGAGTTCCTACAGTCGAAACCAAAGCGCTCAATTTTCGAAAATAGTACATACGAACGAAATACGGATATTATTGTGAAGGAGAACGTCATAGCGTCTGAATCAGCCCACACATAAAAATTAACCATCTTAAAACCAAAAGATTAATTGTAGTTATAGTTCAATTAAATTAATTAATTAATCAAATATTTATCGATTAATACTTCGATTAATTATTTTATAACTCTTATAATTGGTCATATAAGTTAATGGCGTGTAAAAACAAATTTCCAATAATTTATAGTAAATAATAAGGTACAGTATTTACTTGCCTATTCCCCAGTCTTAACTCCTTTTTTTTTTAAATACACAAGGATTGTATTTCAAACTGCAATAGTTAAACCATGATCGTAAGAAAATAAAAAAATGGATCAATGCATTATAATGCCTATTCAACTTATTTAAATTCTTCTAATTTAAATTTATCAGTGAAGATAAACAGCATTCTTCTCTACTCTAGATAATTTGAAAACGCGTATTGTAAATTGTGTGTGAAACAACACGATTTTCTATCACCTGCAACTTATCTTGAAACCATGAGAATATTTCAATCAAACAATTGTCATTTCTGAACGCGTAATACTTTCATTTGGAAATTTTATTTTTTGAGCAGAGCAAGTCACTTATGAGAAAATTACGCGAGGAAACTAACAACAATTTCAAACAGTTTACTTAAAGGCTAAGGGGTGCAAGGAGACAAACAAGTGAATAAAGAAACCATATAAATTAAGTCTACGATATGCAAATGAGGCGAAGAATTTTCGAGAAAATTTTGAAAATGTTTTTAAAATTCCTTGTAAAATACTTACAAAAATTAAAATGCCCTTTTCAAACTCACAGGACTTCGACTTCAATTGGGGAATATCAATTTTCGTGCTAATCGGCTGAACGGTTTAGCCGCTAGCGTTGACTACAGACAGACGGATGTTTCGCCGTCAATCGATTTTTCGGTATCAAGGACCCACAAAACATTGTTCCGATCACAGATTTTAGAGGAAGCAATTTACTATATATAGGAACAAGATTAATTCAGTTTTTCGATTCCAGGGCTCGGATATAAGAGATTTTCTGTAGAAAATTCGCAGTTTTCCAGCGCACCATTACAATACTTCCTCTTCTTATAAAGTAAGGACGAAAAAGTAAAAAAGAAATATGAATATTTTCCATATGCCATTACAAGTAGTTTTTTTTTCGTTAACTCTTATTATTTGTGTAGTTCCCTTTTGTAACTTCGTTGTATAAATTGAAAAATCCGAGAAAGCAGTCAGTAGATACACAAAACTATCGAATGTAGATTGGCACGAGTCTTTTCACGAATGGAGACGGAACTGCATCCTAGTGGTGAACAACGAAACTTCACGCGTTGATACTACCGCTTGCTCCCAGGCATCGCTGCTAAGAGTTGCAGTATCCACCGCAAGGAGCGCCTAACTCGCAACACTATACGGCGCGACACGTGAAGTGATTGAACGATACGACCGCACAGAGTATAGTTTTAAAGGAAAATAGAACAAGTGCAACACATTTGTTTTCTTTGGTATATACAGAAATGCACACATACTTCTCGACTACTTCTACTTAAGTCACATGGCGTATGAAACTAAACATCTATACGACTTACATTCTCAAATAAATGCCTCAAAATTCTATAAGAATTATTTCCAAGCACAGATTAGTGAAATGCAAAATCATCTGCAATTGGTTGTGTATACTGTTGGTTCCTTTGCTGTTGGTTGCAATTGGAATATTGCTTACATTGAAACTCGTTCTCTCGCTGATTTTGAATTTACAATATCAAATAATCTTAAAAAATACGCCTAACAACAACAAAATTGAACGTTTAAAACTATTACGTGTAATATTTTATGAAATATTAATTTGCAATTTAAATAGTACTATTCACATTCTCATATTCCTTTCACGAAACGCATGAACCATACTTACACATACGTGCACGTACATTGCACAAATTCAATTTTCAAATAAAAAAAGATTCCAATAATAATGCTTGAAATATACAAGATACATAAACTAAGGTTAACCAGAATAGGTACCTCAGAAAAAGTGATAATTCTTTTAAAAACAAATACATAGTTTCAGATACTACTCGTTCTGAGCTAATTAAGAAGGATGAAAGTGGTGTCTTTAGAATCTAGATTAAACACGCGGAATAATATTTACACATTTACCGATATTGAAGAAACAAGTGGTCAGAAAAGATGTAATACCACAATGACTAGAGGTGCAACGAAAATGGCACAGACCTTCTCGCACTGTTAATAGTTAGTTTGCTTCCTCTCTTTAGTGTAAGTTAGCTTTCCGGTATTGCCCCAACCTCTCCCCAGGTGCTAGCTATCGGCGCCTAAAAGACATTTTTTCACATTTTCCCAATCTTTCGTTCTTAATGTTTGAATTAAATTATGACTTTAAGAATATTAAAGAATAGTAAAACCTGTTACTATATGTAAATTTTCATTGAAAATAGTGTAGCCATTTTTGAGAAAATGTTTGAGCTCATTTTCACAGCAAACTTTTCCGTTTTCACGGAACTTCGAATGAAATAATACGGATCACTTGGACCCACAAATACACTAAAACATAAAGAACGCAAGTAATGTAAATATTGACGGCGGGAGAGATGTATCAAAATTATATTTGTATAAATCTGAAAAATCAAACGAAGAAATTAAAACTGGGTTTGTGCCTTGTTATTTAGTGCATTCAGCACTAACCCTACAAAAAGTTTAAAGAAAAAAATTGGAGCCGTTTTTAAGTACCCCACAAATAAAAGATTATTTTTCAAAATCACAAGGTTTTGAAGCGGTCCAGGTCAGTCGAGGAATATTCATTTTGGAGAAACTTCTTACGAATAGTTTATGCGCTACAGTTGTTCATATAGACGGACAGATAGGCGTTTTGAAGAACGTTCGACGTATTAACAGTATTTATATTAAAAAGTAGAATTGGATTTTCTGCATAAATTTCTCTATATACCGCATATACGTACGTATACAAGAACATAAAAACCAGGAGAATCCAACGTTATACAGGTCCTACTAAATTTTATTTAAAACTTGATAATATCTTATGTAACACCGTATCTTTAACATGTATCAGGGTATTTTATTATGAATTACTTCCAATTTTTGAAGATTAGTTTTATCAATATCTCCTCATATGAGCCGTGCATTATGTCAATGAAAGTTGAATTACATATCGTTTAAGAATGATAAATCTGATTAAACGATGCGATTTAGAATTTTGTTTATGAATGAATACATTTCTCATAGTTTAATGCATTATTATCTTTATGTCGCATTATCAGGTCAATTTTGTACGTACATGAAGTTCGAGATTTAAAAGGGGTATTATTGAGCAAGTCATTTTAACTGTTCGGTTTTTGGCAAATGATAGAAGGTATTCGTGTTGTATTTTGTCACGAGATTTTTCGTAACTTATTTAATTATCAATTACAAAACAAATTAAGAGCATTGATGTCATATTGGAGATTGTCTCATTCTAAAAGAATGTAATAACAAGAAGTAAATATCATCTGCAAACTAAGTGCTACAAAAGTAACACAGTTCCAAGAAATTGTAATATTTTTTCAAACTTAAATTTAGAAAAGTTCTTAGAAGTGGTTCATGACATATTTTGGATGCTAGTTGGTGAGCATATGTTTGTGAATTGTGATTTTGTGAATGAAATGTTATCCAAAATATGAAATGTGAAACCGATTCCTTGTATTAAACCTTTCAAATAATACAATTGACATTTTTGTTGGAAATCTGTGAAATGGTTGATTATCGGAAGGATTAAGAACAGATAATATTATTGTGCAAAACTTTTTTTCCTCTATACGTGGATATAAAGCTCAAATTCGTAGCAAATTATGTAGATCGTATGTCGGCGGATACGGCATTTGGGACCACTGCTCAAGAGATAAACCATGTAAGAACAGAGTGAGAAGAGTGGTGTGTGCCACACTTGTGCTTCCAAATCACTTAATGAGTAGCACACTCACCCATCGATGTACAGCACGTGGGAAGTAGACGCCAGAACACTCACCTGGAACATAAGAATGATTATAAAAAAAAAAGAGTAAAAACGGATGTGAAACAAATTGTTCATAGCAAGCTTCATACAAGGAATTTACGTATGATGAAGTCGTAGGTTTCCGCGGCCAGAATCATGAAGATCGCGGCCTCACCCGGACAGTTAAGATCTTCATAATTTACGTATGATACTCGTAGATTCCTCACATACAAGTCACAGGGCCGTTTTAACAGCTTTAGGGTAGGTTAATTTGCCCCCCTCCCTATTCTTACTTTCACTGATCTCCCCATCCCCCAATTTAAAGACAGGTTTTGTTAAAACAACTTAACTTCTCATCACTGAGTAACATTCTCGCTTCCACCAGCAACGTACCATATTATAAATATTATCCAATGATGCGCGGCATATCATTCCTTTATGCCAATTTTTTGCCTGTAGTTTAACCATACATAACTTTTTATTAAGTTTTTTATTTTACTTTTTAAAATTTAGTATTAAATAATTTTTAGCACTGTCGGTGGCTCTTGAACATTAGGAGCCTTGGGCCTGGGCCTGTCGGGCCCGTGTGTTAACACAAGTCATCCAACAGTAAATTATTATTTTTTTATTTATTTATTTTACGTCAAAATCAGTTAAAAACTGTGTGTGACGTGCTATGGGGAGAAGTGAATTCTGTACACGGTTTCAAAATTCTGTGATCACTACCCTTGGCCATACACTACTTGAATTTTGAATACAGAAAGAAAATGAACGTTTTTTTTCAGGGATTGTTAACAAAATATTCGCTCCAATGTAATAAAATCTATTTCCAAGGGGAAATCAGCAATAAATTTGGGATCTTATCCCTCATCATGTCCTTCGTCAAGGAATAATACTTCCTGCAACGACGTCATTGAGAACGATACTTGGAATAACTATATTTCCCACTGAATTCTAGAACGTACACAGATAATGAAGTTACATTTATGTCCAGAAGCAAAACATTCAAATGAAATGCCACTTTAACAAATTACATTGCAACAAAACAGACTAAATTTTACTTTGCTGTATACATACATCCATTCAGAAGGAACACCCAAGGCCTTGTGTTACGTTGTGGAAACTAGGTAAGTAGGGTAGCAGAGATACTTCTATACACATATGTATACTCAACTTTACATTTCAATTTTTCACTCCGTTCATTCAGATAAAAATAATAAAGAAAGTCTATCTTTGTTATAACATACTCCCTAATGCATTAAATAAAGCATGCTGCACGAGGAATTTGGCAAGCTTAAGCCCCAGTGATTATTATAAGTTCTAAGTTTTTTACTCACAATAAAATACCTATAGAGTAAATTCCACAGAAAAGACATTTGGGGCTCGACCGCGAGACCAAATCCAAACAGAGGAGTAAAAACTTGTACCCGACGATGAGTAAAGTCTTAAGGTCCATATGCTTGTTTCTCTTTAAGAGCATCGATTCCTCGCCTTCAGTTCGCGGTACTGTTCGGCGCTGCTCCAACGCACTGGTTGCCATGGTGACCGTCGTCGCGTGGCCGCCACCCCCCCTTCCCCACCCACGGGTCCATCTCCAACATCGCCGCCAGGGCTCGGTTTTGCTCCGCCGGAAACTCGCCCACGCTCGCACGGCGGTGGAATTAATTTCTGAAACCAACCAACCACCTTCGCAATTGCCTGCTCGAGGGTCGCGATAAAATCTCAGTTGACTGAACATAATTATACTAACAACCCTTTCCCGTTTAGTAATTTGAGATCTTGATAGACCTTTGAGTAACATGTAAATGGGTACTGACAGCGTTTTACAGGCAGATATTTTTAATACATCGGATATGTTATATTAATTATTACAAAAGTGTTTAAAGATCAGTAAAAACGTTTATCAAATGTATTAATTCTTTAGAATTTTGTAATCTTAGGGGTAATATTGGGTAACACAGCAATCTGAAGCTATCCGAGTTTCCAGAAAAGGTTGAATGTATTTAATTTGAAAATAAACTAGAAAGTAATTATTTAGTGTTAAATACTTCGGTGCTAATGGACTTGTGCTACGATGGGCAAGTCAACTGAAACCACGTTCCACAGCAAGTACAGGGAGGGGAGGAGGTAGGGGGTTAAAACTCTCTCTGCCTGAGGCTCTGGTCAACGAAGTAAAGAGAGAACTCACACTTTGCCTTTTGATAGTTAAAAATTAAGTGGACTAATTTTAGAGTTTATCAACATCATATGTACATAGGCATACACAAAGCTGTTCTTATATACGATGTTCTTATATACGTATGTTTCAACTAATTATTTTATTTCAGGTTCTATCCTGGGCACCCTTCTGGAGATCTTCGAATGTCTTTCCTCTTCAATACTGTCGGCAAATAGACGGCCAAATTAATTAAAATTTGGCGCCGTACTTGGAATACAATCAATTAAAACCACTCTTTGGGCTGAATTAACAGCAAAGGGTGTACATTTCAAACATCCCGCCCTAGAGACAGTTAATTTTTCTCTCAAAACCGCCGGCGATCTTCCAAAGAGAGAAGAAATTCATTTCGCGTGTTTCAACTACTGAACTGCTTCCAAAGACGACCACGTGAGCGCGCCACGGACCAGACCCAAAGACGTGTACAAAGCAGATCATTGATGACAACTTCTCAGACTTCAACTCTTTTCTTCTTAAGAAGCGACAAAGTCACGTTGTTTGAAAATCAGGGAAGCCGAGCAGTTTCATGGCAACTCGCCCGAACGTGTAAAAAGCTGGTATAGCATGCGTATGTACCGAGTGCACTGATAGTCAATTCAATTGCGTAAGGGTGATGTTGCGACTCGAGATCTGTATGATTCGTAAAAACAGTATGTTTGGTACGTAAACTTAGTTCACACGCACGAATTCAGAGAGAAAACCAGAAGGAAAAATATTTCGTTTTCGTCCAGTCAGTAATACCGACAATTTCTTCAATACTTAATGATCCTTACGCCACGAAAAGCTAACAGTCTGGGTATTCGTCATTTTCAGAGTCTGCCCTCGTGACAAGAGTGCACGAAATGACGATAAGCAGTTCCTTGGCACAATCTCTTCAAAAAGCTCTCCCAATATTTCGCAGCCTCAACAGACCTTCCTCCTCTCCCTACTTCTTGCGCCTATTTCTTCTTTCAATGGCGTACAAATGTATGAAGTTCAAATAATTAGTTTATTTAAATTACAAATAACCGCTAGGCAATTTTTAATGTTTGAAAAGAACATTTCAAGGATCTTTTTCGTTATACGTATACCAGTTCACTAGGCGAGAGATTCAGTTCCTTTGACACGAGAAATTTCGTTCACTCTAAAGGAATCGGTTCCCTACAATGTAAACGTTGGACAGATGAACGTTGTGATACATGTCAACATTTACGCGGTACATTTAATATTAATTTACGCGGTACATTAGATATCTAGCGTGAAAAATACGAATAATCACTTCACTAGATCAAAGGTAGTGTGTCCACCATAAACTTCCGATTTACCAACCAGTAATATAAAATTAGTCGTATTGTGGGTTTGCGGTGGGGTTTCGGAGCTGCAGTAGCCAACAGAGCACTAATAAATTAGTAATATAGTAATAGAATTACTATTAAATTGTAATAATACTATCTGTTTTGTGTAAAACTAACGTTTAAATGTACCGCGTAAATGTTGATTGACTGGTATCACAACGTTCATCTGTTCACAATGCAGTGAATAGATTCCTTTACGGTAAACAAAATTTCTTGTGTCAAAGGAACTGAATCTCTCGCCTAGTGAACTGGTATACGTATAACAGAAAAGACCCCATTTCAAAATTAATATAAATAATATTTCCCAGTAGTATTCATAAAAAATAAGCATAGAATATAAAAGTATCTGGAGTTCATTTGTACCCCTTTGGGTATTTAGACATACGTCGAGTGACGTATGCCTAAATACTTGTCCCTCAAAAGGTTAAGTAATTAGTAATCAGTAGCCACATAATTTGCAATATGAATCACACTTAACTATAATTTACGTTAATTAGAAAATGAGGATTTTTGTATTGGAATATTTGAAACATCATAGCGTTTCCCAAAGTACTTATTTTCCTTCAAGTTAAAATGCTCAACGACCACTACTTATCATTCAAGAATGAATCTTTATTTCATCTCATTGATGTATATTCACACAGGGCGCATTTTTTAACCGCAAGTGTTTTTTATTAATTTCTGCCAATAGAGAAATACGTCAAATTTTAAATATCTCTTCAACTTCTGAATCGTCTGATGGGAGACAAATGGGATACTTGTGTCTAAACCTGGTCTTCCATAAAATAATTTTGAAGTTAGAACAGATTTTTCATCTGTACAAGTAGTGTATGAAGGCATCTAGTTTTGCTTTACAAAGATGTTATCTGTAGAGTCCAGAAGGTCTAGTATCTACTTGTGCTCAAAGGTACTTGACAGTTCCTTTGGAGGAAAATGAAAGCAAGATTCGCCTATTAAACGAAAAAGCGTAAAACATTTGGAATAAATCTTGTTAATTTTGATTTTTAAGTTACACATTTTACTCCAAACTTCTCGAATTGCCTCCGAACATGTGATTTATTATATAATATGTATTTCGAAACGGTTATGTAATGAAAGAAGTTACAGTACGTCATCTACACACGAAGTTGTTTTATGAGAAAAGGATAAAGGGAAATCATCTAGATAAATAGTAAAAAAGGAAAGGGGATACGGGAGGTATTTGGGGTGTTCCGGATATGATTCATTGAGGAGAAATTTGATATCTGACTACTCTTACACTAAAATTTGAGGTTATCAGGAAATTTTATTGACGTAGTTCAAAAGCATAGTAAATTGCATCTAACACACGAAGTCAATACGCTGTGGCATCATGTGTTTTAAAATAATATTGTGAAGCATGTATACCAAATTGTGATGTGTAATGCATTGAATCAAAAATGGCAAATGTTCTAAGTAATTTTCTATCTCTTTGTACTTTTCCCGTTCCCAAGTATTTTTGTTCATATTATAAACAATCATCTAGTTTTAAACATCGCCGTCCGCCCCACACACCCTTATCCCTTCGCGTTCCACACACTCCCCTCATGGAGGCGTATCCCAGGACGGCTCCGCCAGCTACGGTCTGTCCACCTCATCTGACCACTAGGTCCTAAAGTTAGCACAACAAAGATTTTAAAATAATTGAAATTAAACTCAAAATTTGTCGCTTTTTTGTTGCTCAATAGCTCCAAAAAAAAAGCATACTGTTGCTTTTCAACTAATACTGGAAATGCAAAATTTCGCCAAATTCGTATCAGGAAAACCGACGATTACAAGAAAACCATAAATTTCAGAAATAAATAAAAAATAACTGCGTAGGAATTTGTCGCTTTTTTGTTAATAAATAGTTTGTAAACAAGAAATGTTGTTGCTCTTTAAATAATGGAAATACAATTTTCCGCTTACTTGCAATTATCCGCCTCTCTCCTACATGCACACCCCCTAGCAACATTTTGGGTCGTGAACCTTTTTTTTGTCGGCTTCCTAAAAGTGTTGGAGCAAGCAAACTTTGAGAGCAATCCCTGAAATGGTTCAAAAGATATTAGGGGACAAACACCCACATACACAAATCCACGTCCATCTATTTTTATGCTGGGAATCCCACCTGGGCCACTCCCATAGCTTGTAACTGGTTCACGCTCTGGAAATGCAGTTTTCACTCAACAATTCGTTATCATGGGAAAAGTAATATGCTATAGAGATATTGTTTGTACTATATTTGGGATTCGAGAAATTTAATCATATTTCACGATTTAGTTGTAACTATATTGTTCTCACTAGCTATGGACAGCTCATAAAAAGTGGAAAATTATCATTTGTGAATGTTTTGATAGTTTTTTACTATAAAATGATAGTCTGACATCCGATTCCAAATTAAATGGACAATATTTCCTTCAGTTGTCCTCGCAACCAGTGGCGGATTTATGTAATTTGCCGCCCTATACAAATTGCTTTTGACGTCCCACCCCCGATTAATTTAATGAATTTTGATTTTAATGTCACAAGGCAGAAAATTTATAATTATAATTACAAATAAATTCTATTGTAGTTTATTTAAAAACTGGTTTTAAACAAACATGAGTTATGTATTATAATGTAACATTATAATTGATTTCGTTGAACTTTCTGGTTTGCAAATTTGTCGATAATACCTAAATCTATTTGAAGTAAAATACATTTTTCTATAATAAAATGAAAAAATTTAATCTACATTCGCCCACTGTCAATCTTAAGAAGTTTTTGACATCCTTCAAAATCCAAAACGATTTTTCAGCCGAAAAAAATTGATATAGATGCCAAAGGCGAAATCAACATTTGGAAAAAAATATGTGAAGGTCAGTTTTTTTAAGAAACTGGAGCAAATCCAACGGTGGTTCCCCTCCCCAAAGCTTTAACATTAAAAAAAGCGTAAATTGTACATAAAAATATTATATTTGTAAATTTAATTTTACATTCCTTCAAGTCTTGTCGCCTGAGACACATGCCCATGTTTGCCTATTCATAAATCCGCCACTGATTGCAACTCTGGTCTTGGAGAAGGCGGCCTTTGAGACGCCAAGATAGGTGATACTGAGGGATAAAGGCGAATGTATTTCGTTCTTGTACGTACACACATTCAGAGAGACCTGCCTTTCCCCACTCGATAAAATCCACCTCCTCTTCTGCTTAACTGGTGAGTTGCTTCTCATATTAAAAGACATTGATGAGAATGTCAAATAAATTATACAATAAACGTTCTCTTCGGAAACAAGTCGCGCACTAGAAACGCAGTGTGAAAGCTTTTAAATAAGCATGTGCCGCGTCGGGTTCGCTCACGTAAGCTCTCAATCTCCACACAGCGTTTTGCCGCTTTTTGCATGGAGAGATGGTTGAAGTTGGCATAACATTATTTCTTTGGCAGGCATGCCAATATCCAAAGAAAACAAAGTTCTATGCTGAAATACTTCCAATGCCTGGGAGATTTAAATTGGGGTTGACCCTCACTGATTTCAACTTACATTCTAATCAAAATACTGCAAGTCAATCCAGTGACTTTGGTGGATGGTTTACAGATGGCTGGTAAGGTTGGGCCAGATCTTACCTATAGCAAGTCTACAGCAATGGTCTTGTCACAAAGGACACAGGAACAAACTCAATATTAACGATCAGATTGCGAGATTTATTCCATTGATTCATCAGAATTGAACTTGTCTTCCACTGATTGAAAATCCAAAGAGTCTACCACTGAAAAGAACGATATCAACATGATATTATAAGGAAAACAATGGTCATTTTCAAACTTAACAAGAATCTGGCTCAATGTCAAGTTGCTGTAGGAATAATCCAGCATTTTAAAACATTTCAAGTACAAGGGAAGGGAATGAACGGTTGAAGATTTTTAATAATTCTCTAGATAATTCATCAGATCGTAGATAGGTAGGAATTTTGTGCTATTATTTGCTGTTACTCAACTATTCACTTTACTCTTTAAATAAAATGCCCTAGTTGTCAATGAAAATTTACAAAAATAAAAAAAATACATAGATCAATCTAGGAAATAGAATAAAAATGTGTACATAAATTATTTACAAATATACTCTATGTATCTCCCATCGACAGCAATGCACATCTATAGTCGGGTGTGCAAGAACTGAGGAACAGACTGCAGTGTTTTTGAAGCAATAAATCAATGCTTTCGAATTTTAGTAGAAGAAAAGTCCAATTAATGTAAAAAAGATCTCTTTCTGATCATTAACACTAATGTTTGTTCCTGTGACATTCGTACCAAGACTGTAATTACGCTTGTATACCTCACCGTCGCCTTCTCAGCCTCCCTCATCTTAACAGTCTCGGCACCGAGAAGGCAAGCATCCCCAAAGGCGGCCGTTGCAATGGGCACTAAATTAAATTTCTTAATAGTATTTGCTGTGTGATTTAGCTTTATAACGAGAAAACTGTATTTCGACATCGTGAACCGTTTAGAAATTATGAGGGTGTGACGTCGTGGGAACACAACCGCAATCACAGACACGAGCGTCAGATATTTACATACTTATTAAATAAGTATTTACAAATAAATAGTTTGATCCGTTGTGTACAGCTCAGATACACCATATACCCCGATCGCAGGAGCGACCCTTAAAAAATGCAAATCTGCCTGACTCGTGGCCCTCACCACACCTCAGCGAGCTTACGCGCACAGCGTAGAGCCCCGGGCGTAGCGTAGGCGTAGCTGCGGGCGTAGAGCGACCGCAGTCACCCGTGGAAAAAAATGTTCCACAGCGGCGTCCCAACACATGGGTTGCCCTACGCACCGCCCTGGGCGCGAGTTTTGT
>BLKR01011628.1:0-29631 GCA_011170035.1 Teleogryllus occipitalis
AATGCAAAAACAAAAAAATGAAGAAATAAAATTAAATATCAGTATTGGATATTGTCCATCATATTACCAATTTTACGGAAGCGAGTTTTGAAAACTACAGTATCTGTAAGATAACATAACTATTCTCAATTCTGTTTACAATGCGTTTTTTTTTCGCTTATACCCAAAATTATCCATAGAATTGGTTCCTCCCACAGTTTCATTTTCATATTTCCAGCCGTTGTCTAAATTGTTTTCAATTCGATCCCTTACTGCGTATCGTAACGAATACCATTTAATGCTGCTAGTTACCCGCGCATCAGCACGAAATTCACGACTCTCATAGACGTAGATATTCGTTCGATCCGCGAATGTCGGCGATGCGTATATCGTCCTAACCCAAAAAGAGTCGAAGGACGCAAAGGACAGAGGAAATAGTTATAATGATACAACTGGTAAAAGTGACCTTATATTGTGAATAGAAATGTTGCGACACAAGACCGACAGGCCGAATGGCGCAATCCTACGGACAAAATAAAATCATTTTTATCACGTTTGTCATACACTATTTTTTCGCCTGCCTTAATGACTTTACTTTTATTATAATTTAAATATACAAAGTACTTAATTAGATACCATTATACTTTAAGATCAGTGTAGCAGATCGGATGGAAATATTTTTCTCGTAGATGCGTTCATAGCTTTATCTGAACCTTTCAGAATCGTCTTATTATGAGCACTAGTGCTAAGAAATTAATGGCAGTATACATGCTCTAAAAGAATCCGGATTTTCTAGTAGCTGTATAAAAACATATTTATGAGTGAACTCTTGAATCCAAATGCTATACATTTCGAACATTTTAGATATGGCAATGAAAATTTAACAAGATTTTGATGTTAATTATTAAGAATAAAATACATTCTCTTTTGCAATTCTTAGCATAATTGACTTGAAAATATAATCTATAAAATTAATTATATAATATATATACAGGGCGAGTCACGTAACTTTAGCACCTCCTGTAACTTTTGAACGGTTGAAGATATTGAAATGCAGTTTTCACGAAAATGCATGAGAAAACAGGGCTAACTGATACGTGTATTTATTTCTATTTTATCACTTGTATTTTACGAGATATTTGAGGTAACTTTGTTTTTTCAAATGGAACTATACATATTTTTCAGTCTATTATAAAGAGCGTAAAAAGACAAATCCAATGATATACATATTGTCATATGTTAGATAAGGATTGTTTTGAGAAATTTTGATTCTTTTGCGAACAGTTCTTAACGGATATTTTGAATGTAACCGACCGCCACAAAAGGTCACACAGTGCTCCAGCAGCAAGCGCGCGCTCGGGGAAGGGAAGGGAAGAAATGCTTTTGTTAATAAAAAAAGTAAAAAAGTGTTATCAGACTAATTTTTTGTAATTTTAATTATTTATACAAATAACACCAATAGTTCTTGCCACGACAGTTTTCAAAATGCTTGATAATAGAAGTATCTATATTATTATATTTATTTAATTAAATGTATTATTTTAATATAAGTACAGATACTTTTTAATTACTTGTCTTTAAAGCGATCTAAAATAAATAATTTCGAAAAGTATATTTAATTATATATATAATATAATAAATTTAAATTTTTAAGAGTAATTCAGAGGTCATTAAAAACTACATTTTATTTGAAATTTAGGATGTGGAGTCGTCCAGGCACCAACAGGAACTCAGAAGGATAGTGGCAAGAGTAAATTTAATAGTTTTACTCTCGAAGACTGTGGTTTATTTTGTCAATTAGCTATACGAAAAAGAAAAATGTTTAAATGAAATGTCGAATTATTTACGTATATACTAAAACAGAACACGCATTCTTTTTAATCAGAGTGTTATCGAGGAATGTGTTACTTAAAACTTGTATTTCGTTTCAAAGTAAAATCGTATTACTAGTAAGAACGAAATTCACTTCATTCACATAGCTGTAATAAAACAAACAATAATCGTTTAACAATAATTAAATACTACTTGACATGCTTGCTTTGAACCACTACTTTTTACATCAGGATGTTATCGAGGAATGGGTTACTTAAAATTTTATTTCGTTTCAAAGTGAAATCATGTGTATTACCACTAAGAACGAAATCCATTTCATTCACATAACTGTATTAAAACAAACAATTTTTAAAAAAATACTACTTGATATGCGTGCTTCGAAACATCATAAAACATAGTATGCAGATGTTGATGTCATTCCGGACTACTGTGCGTCCGTGTCTGCCCGCCCGGCTCGTTGCGCGATAGATGAAGTTAATCGTAGCCGTTCATGACATTATTCGGAATTTCCCCACCAGAGCGCGTCGCGGCGGTGGCGAACGCGCGTTGCCGGCCGTAACTCGTGCTCGCCTGGTGAACAACCGCGTTGATTGCGATGCTTATGCATGGGCCTCGTCGCTCGAGTTGTAATTGGCTCGCTGTGAAGTTTGGAGAGAGTGCCGAGTGGCCGGGGAGAGCTGATAAGGGTCCGGTGAGGGCGAGGATGGGGACGGGCGAGGGGCGGGGACGGGAGCTGCGTTTCAGGCAGTGCCCGAACGATGGGCCGCCCGCCAACGCACGGGGAGGCGATCCCTATCGTTGCTGCATGAGTGGAGAAGAGCGTGCTGTTTACGTCGGTCGTTCTTCCGATAGGGCGGTTAGCCTTGGGGTGGATGGGGCTCTGAATTGGAGATGTGCGCAGTCAGCTGAGAAGGCATGCTTTCGACTACGCGTGTTTTCATACCTGGTGTACTCAGTACGCCGGCACACGGGATTTCGACAGTACTTAAGTTACGACGAAATTCAGTCAATAGCAACGACGCTGCGGCCTTGGAAGTTTGCGATTCGTACATACGAGTGTGCGCAACGTAGTCGTCACGTTTTATAACAAATCGGCCGATGGCGGGACAGGGCAGCGGCGCTACTTTTCGGTAACCTGTCGGGATCTCGTCGGGATCTCGTCGGGATCTCGTCGGGATCTCGTCGGGATCTCGTCGGGATCTCGTCGGGATCTCGTCGGGACCTCGTCGGGATCTCGTCGGGATTTCGTCAGGGTCTCGTCGGGATCTCGTCGGGATCTCGTCGGGATCTCGTCGGGATCTCGTTCGGATCTCGTTCAGATCTCGTCCCGATCTCGTCCGGATCTCGTCCGGATCTCGTCCGGATCTCGTCCGGATCTCGTCCGGATCTCGTCCGGATCTCGTCCGGATCTCGTCCGGATCTCGTCCGGATCTCGTCCGGATCTCGTCCGGATCTCGTCCGGATCTCGTCCGGATCTCGTCCGGCTCTCGTCCGGATCTCGTCCGGATCTCGTCCGGATCTCGTCCGGATCTCGTCCGGATCTCGTCCGGATCTCGTCCGGATCTCGTCCGGATCTCGTCCGGATCTCGTCCGGATCTCGTCCGGATCTCGTCCGGATCTCGTCCGGATCTCGTCCGGATCTCGTCGAGATCTCGTTGGAATCTCGTCGAGACCTCGTCGGGAACTCGTCGGGAATCTGTCGGGAGCATGATGGGAACATCTCGAGGTCCATTCGGGCCTCGCTTTACAGAGGAGCGCGCCCCCTAATTGATGGGATACAGTCACTGGATGAATGAGTGGCGTTCCTGGAGTATTATTAGTAAAATTTATAAAAATCTCAAAAACAAGAAGAAAAATATATCAGTAATTTCGAATGGATAGCTGTAAACTCTTCTTAATTCAAGAATTTTAAATAGTTTTGCCTGCTTTATTGTTTTGTAAATAAAGTTTCTGAAGTTAGGCAATATATTCTGTATTTTTAATTTCTCGATACTGCTTACAGAAAATAAAGAAAATATTGTAATTCTGCGGGAAAACGGAGAATTTTGACACAAAAACCTATTACCGGGCCCTGGTAACGGAAAAGTGGATAAATATTGTCCATACATGTAGTAAATTACTTCCTCTAACACGTTCTGCTATCAGAATCCATGTTTTGTGGGTCCTAGATGACGAAAAATCGATTGACGGCAAAATGTCTGAGTGTCCGTCCGTCTCTGTCTGTAAACAACACTAGAGGTAAAACCGCCAGTAGGATTTTCACCTAAATTGATATTTTTCCAATTGATCTCTCTGGTGTCGCATCCCCTTGAATTTCAAACCGATATTTTAATTTCGAAGGGAATTATAATTGAAGCCCTTGGGACGTTTTCAAAATTTTCAAAAAAATTACACCAAATGTTCTCTTTAAATTTTGACATCCGATAGCGTAAAAGACACTTAAGAGAATGGTGCATGTTTAATTTTCGTTGAAATATCTAATTTTGGGAAAATTGCAAAAATTCAAAATTTCTTCAGCATCTTCCTACAACTACAATTTTCAAGATAATTGTTTTCCTATTGAAATGTGTCCATCAAAATCTGTTTTTCAAATAATGTTTAGTTCAATTTTTCGAAAATACGAGTTTCTTTTGTGTGAAATATAGGCGCTTTTAAAATCAATTTAAAAAATATTTTATAAAAACGACTTCAAATTTTGTCTTTAATTTTTTTCTTCGTATGTAGTAAGTAAAGAAGTGTAGTAGTGATGTTCCATTTTTGGCGCACACTCTGGTTTTCAAAAATTGCAAAAACAATTCGGAATTGTAAATTCGAATTTTGCGCTCTTCGTTTTTGGGGTTATCAGTTCCGAAAATAGCTACGGAAAATAGCTACGGAACTTTTAAAATTCTCCGAATTCATTCCATTGTTGTCGGTCATGATGGTTACAAGATGTAGATGATATTCTTATCAATGAAATTAGATTGCATGTAGATATTAAATTTAACTTATAAATAACAAACACACTTCTTTCCTTTAAAAAGATTTAATCGCTGACTACGATATTAAAAAATTGAAATCTCACTTCAATGTAATCAAAGAGGGCTTGTGTGAAATTGTTCTTGCTTTTCTGTATTACGTGCTGTAAATACTATAATAGTTAAATTTACTCATGTTCGTTTCATTTTTAAAAGTAAGAAGTTACTACTGTTCCTGACAATGGAAATAAATGCAGATATGCACGAGAGACACTTAGTTTGGTTTGATTGAATTTGACTTGTCCAAGTTATAACTTAGTTTTTAGTATGTAAAGGAATAGAAAGATCGCCTGCTGTTCATGTCTCATTTGTTACAGTACTGCACCAGCATTAACCTGTTAGTCGGAGAAACCACGGAAAACTACCGATCAAAATCAGCCGGCCGCTAGAGTTCTTCTCCAGATAGCGGCTGAATTCGGCCTATCAATGTAGCGAGTGTCGAAAACCCTGCCTTCGTCAAGAGTCGAACTCTAGAGCCTCTCGTTCAGAGGCACTGCAGTAACAAAGCAGTGAGTTGCCGGCCCGGTGGCCGAGATCGCTAAGGCAGTAGTGTCGTAGTGATGTCGGACCGAAGGGTCGCGGGTTCGAGTCCCACCTCGGGTATGGTTGTATTTGTGTTCATTTCACCCCTTATCATCAATCACCATATCGTTTCATCCACATTGTTACCATAGATACCGTTAACAGCAATAGTGGTCGCTAATGACCTTAGATGTTGATGCGACCTTAAATAAATAAAAAAAAAAAAGCAGTGAGCCACCTCAGCCAGTGTCCCTTGATATTTTCTCACCGACCTCGTGATATTCCATTTCTCTCGTTCTCACTCCGCCCCGTTGACTCTCATTACCTTTCGACGAGACTTACCCCACAGATTACACAGATTTCTAGTTTCTGCGTTTTTGTGTCCACCCTGTTACGGTATAGGGACCACCGTAACAGATCCTTTTCATCTCGGTTCTTCGTTCTACCTGAGCCCGTGTGTTTTCGTTGGTGTTCTCACATTTATATTACCCCCCCCGTGCTCTCCGCATCAAAATCCATCTCGAAAATCCACCAACATGTTCTCCCGCGGGTTCACTGCTCGCCCACGTTTAACATGAGACATCCCACATCTTCGTCATATACTTGTTTGTTTCCGGCATGTACTTCCACATGTTCTCCGTATGATCTTATATATGCGTCCTAATATGTTCATCACAGGTTTTCGAACGTCTCCAGATGTTTCCTGTAATTTTCTTCAAGGATTCACCAGGAATATCCTAAAGGGCGAAAACCCTAAAAATGTAATAAAAGCTTCTTTAATATTTTTCGCCAAATATTACATTTTCAAAACAAAAACAAAAAAAACGAAATTATCCCATGGTTTTGAAACTGAAATTAGCTTTACTATTGGGACCAAACTTTCCGCTTGCTGCAGAGAGACAGAACCCAAAAATTAAATATATCCCAAGAATGTAAAGTTGTTATTTTGTAGATTATGATATAGAAAACGTAACTGGAGTCCGTATTAAAAAAGCAAGTTTTAGGGCACCAGAACGCATCGTTTCTCAATTGTACGCGGTAGTAAAGCGTGATGCAAAGTGGTGTTTTGCGGGTAGCATGTACATTTGGTAATCCAAATATGGTATTATCTGCGATTTTCTGTGTTTTTTTGATAAATCCGTTAAAGCAGCACCCCTGGATGATGATTCCATGTCCAGCAGTAATACACGTATGGGAATTTGTGCCCATGGTTTTATAAAAGGGGAAATATGTCATTTTCCATGAAGTATTATTTATAGAGTAAAAGTGAGAATAATTGTAAAACTGTATCAGTTTAATTCGATTATTTTACATAAAACCATGGTAACAACCTTTTTGAATCATAGGTTTGGTTGTATTTTTGTTTATTTGCTTTTCAATTTATCTCATGTTTCTCAATTAGGAAAGTCTTAAAATACAGCATTTTTAGCCACTATTTGAAGTCAAGCCACTTTGTGAAGTCACTTTTAATGGGATTCCATAGTTGTAGAGAGTAGTTTCATTCATAACTGATTTTTCTGCAAAACGGATTGTGATTTCTTCGTTAGTGTACAACATTAGTGAATATATTTTTTTGTATTTACTTTTCAGAAGACCCGTCTTATGTTTTGATAGTTGCAAATAGTACAGATTACAGGATATATTTTGTCTCTCAACGTGCGTTAGTATTATCATTTTAATGATTTCTGGTTCCCCAATACTCAAGAACCCTCAAAACCAAACTATGAGACCTTTATTTTTTTCGTAGGTTTTGTCAGAGAATAAAATCTAGCAGACAGGAGGACTCTGTACTCTTTAAATACAAGAAACAACTGGGCAGGGATATAATTGGTAACCACCATACAGGTGATGGGGCTCTTTTTCGAAGCCGGGACAGGTCATCAATCTTAAAATTAGAGTAGGGGAGAGAGGGGGATGTCACAGAACTGGGGGGTTGCATAAAGTTGAAAAGCGCTTCTGTATTCATTTATCACTCCCAATGGATACAGCTTCAAAACCGGAATCACAGTTTGAAAGTAAAACCACCGCAAACCACTGGCTTTGCAGGCAATTCGCTGTGTTCGAAACCCGAGCACAGCCCTCGACGCAAAAAGAGGGATTTTACGACGCATAAAACATAGCTACAGCAAGGTATTAATCCTCAGAAACACATTTCACGGACTTTACATGTAGAAAACGCGTTTTTAGTGTCTGTTAACAAATCATGTCCAATTGACAAACGGATATGTATGTTGTTTATTCATCCACAGTTGTTTGTAGGACATGTTCAGTTACTAGTTTAATGGTTAAAGAGATGGAAAATTGTAGTCTGTGAAAAAGTCTGCAATATTCTCACTAAACGACTCTACAATTATATTGAATTGATGCAATGGGAGCGTTTATTCACAGACTGACATTAAATAAAAGATTTAAACGATAATAATCGGACATTATGATTCTTTATACTTGTGCTGGAATTAATAATTCAACAATGTTACAAAACAAATTCTTACACAAGAACGAATTTATAATACATACTACATTCATTCATACAACAATGCTGTTGTAAAACGCAAACATACAAAATAAATCACAAAAGAAAGCTTGAATGAAATGACAGATTGAGTTGAATGTTGAGTATACCAGTGTTTGTTTAATCGTATCTTTAAATAATATGTGATTTGATGTCGTATGTTAAGAAACTAAATTCAAAAGATAACCAACAATGTTGAAGTTAAAATATTTCATTTGTCATTACTGTGCATCTAGAGTTACACAATTGCGAATAGGAGGTTTTGCCCGAAAGTGATTGATATACAATTATTATTATTATTATTATTATTATTATTATTATTATTATTATTATTATTATTATTATTATTTACATTAATAATTACTGTTTTTAATATATGTTCTGCATTTAGATTCAAAATATGGTATACCTTGAAAAAGTCTTAAATGAATTTCATCTTGCCACATTTTGTTATGAAATGTGCTTAGCATTTGCAAAAAATAGCCTAATAAAAAACACTCACAAAAATACAAGGTCGTTATTTCATATTTTGTGGTACGTTAAGAAACGTGCTGTCAACAATTTAATAAAATATAAATTATTTGATAGAAGTATTTCAACTTAAATTTTCGGTAAAATTTCTAATGTAAATTTTATTTTCTTGTGCCTAACTCGTCGACTTTCACCAGGAACTTTTACACAATACCGAATCCATTTACACAAAACCGGGGAATCAAACGTCTATTCCCCCATTTCGCGATCCGCGTCAGAATTCGAAGCTGCCGCTCCACTGCCAGGCCGTGCACTCGGCGCAAAAACGCCGACCATTCCCGCGTTGGGAATCCGACGCGCTCAACCACGCGTGAAGTTCCCGGGGCACTTCCCCTGCCCCGGCACTTCCCCTGCATTTCCACCGACGCTTCGTGTCGCGTCGGCTGCGCCGGGCACCCGGTTAGTTCGGTAGCGACGAGCTCGTTAATGGGTTTATTTTACTCTTTGCCCGGCTTTGCCCCCCCCCCCCCCGCCGGCCGCCGCCCGCTCCACACGCGCGCGACATTAACCAAATTAGAGCGCGGTTTTCTGGCGCGCGGAGCGACGCGACGTGGCGTCGCCAAATCGGGTTCGTCTTGTTCTACCCGATCCGCCGCCGCGCCGCCGCGAACGGGTTGTTTGTTCGCTCGGCGGTGACTATCGCACAAGTTAGCCGAGTAGGCGTGGGGTCGGAAACGGCACGTGTTTCTTTCGTGTTTTGGAGTGCAACGCGAACTCCAGAATTGTGTTTGTGAAGTTAACATGCATTGAACATTGGTAGTGTGAGAGTAGGTGTGTATAGATAGGTTTATACGTTAATTGATTGGCGCAGGTGTAGGTGTGTAAGAGTGATGGCACGTTAGTCAGGGCATGTATGTGTGAGCTTGAAGAAGTGGGCACGTAAGTGTGGACATGTAGGTGTGAATATGTAGGTGGAGGAGTAAAAGTGGGGGCATGTAGGTGGCGACGTTCAGGTGGAGGCGTGTAGGTGGGGGCGTGTATGTGGGGGCGTGTATGTGGGGGCATGTATGTGGGGGCGTGTAGGTGGGGGCGTGTAGGTGGGGGCGTGTAGGTGGGGGCGTGTAGGTGGGGGCGTGTAGGTGGGGGCGTGTAGGTGGGAGCGTGTACGTGGGGGTTAGTAGGTGTGAGCAAGTGTATGTGCGTATACACGTTGGTGTGTGCGTGTGGAATCGTGTGCATGTGTATATGCGTACGAGCGTGTTATCAAGCGGAAGATTTGTTGATTTTCGTTCTTGTCTGGACAGAAATTCAATTTTTTTACTTCACGAAAATTCTATTGTTCGTTTTTATTAGCTGAAGTTTTATTATGCTTCTTTAATAAATAATTACGGACACGCTGAGGTTGGGACGTGCTAATTGTGTACACACCATCAAAAGCGTTTATTTGGGTAAAGTATTCGACAGGTATTTTTGGTGAGTTTATAATTTGCTAGCAAATTAATTTTTCCAGCGAGTCAGTAAAATAATTACAAAATTACTAATTATGCCACAAATATTTTTAATACTTTAATCAATACAGTTTGCTTTAAAGGGCAGTAATCACTGAACATTTGATATCCTGCGTGATTTTCCACACATCTAATTACCTGTATTGGTGTTGAGAACGGTTGTATCATTAAATATCACAGAGAATTCTCCTTTCCCTGCTCTGGTCCATCTGCACGGCAGTAAGGTACGAGTGTTTTGTGCTTCCAGGAACGTTGTATTATTGATGAACGGCTGCCTCAAATACGCGCTTCATTTCCAAACGGATCCCGAGCAAAATCGACGTCGTGAAATCTTAACCACGGGACGGCGCCACTCGCTCGCCTGCTTTTTAGGCGCCAGGCCGCTCTGAGCTGCTTCCAGCCCACCGCCTGAGCTGCTGCCATGGGCTGCGCAGTGGGTCCTTGCTCAGAAATTAATGGACCCAAGAATACACCACTTTAGATCTGAAGGGGCTGAGTTTCAAAAGTTCATTTTCTGCAGGAGAGAAATATTTCAACATCGAAAATTAAAAACTACTAATATCCAGTATTTTTGTTATTCATGATAATAATATTCGATATGCACAATTGATATTCGTTTAAAAGAATTTACAAAAAATAGAACTTATTGCCAGTGATTTTGCACCTTGTATTAATTTACTAATCCATCTATCAAACCAAAAACTTAAATTTGTTGGGGTTGACGGTTGGGAAACGTTGGTCTTGTTCTTAACTGTTTCGAAATTAAATGATAGTAGTAAGTGGTTTTGATAATAAACAACATATGAAAGGATTTTAAAATTAAAAATGCATTTCTTTATTTATGTTGTAAGATCAATTAAGATTATTGTATTTCCAGTTAGAAGTATTACGTTTACCATGTTTTTTCATGAAATGGACAAAAAGTATTGCAATTTAAATTAACTACCAGAGTGGGGTTTGTCAGTTTTGATGCTAACCACCCAATGTGAAGAGAAAACTCTATTCCAATCTGCTTTTTTAAAATAATAACAAACATACTTTTACTATTTTTGCTACCATTTACACAAGAATTATCCTTAACATTCATTTCATTCATACTCATTTCATTAACATTCATAAATGGAGATCTATTGTCCTCAAATTTTGTCATGCTTTGTTCTCAGTTCTAGTGCAATTTGGCCGGGAATGGACCTGTTGTAAATGAAAGAATACTAGAACAGAAGTATTACTAGGGCGAACGCATTCCTAAGGTTTCTAAAGTTTCGCCTTAAAGATGACATTTAAGCTTGTAATTATTTGACATGCTGAACATCTGGGCCGTGAAAAACAGACTTTACTATCCTTCCAAAAGAAAGCAACACTTCTTCTCCCTTAAAACACTTCAATAAAGGCCGCTCTGGGTAGCCGAGATCTGCGTTCGACAGTCTCGGTTCAAAAGGTCGTGTTTTCAAATTCCGCTTCAAGCACGGATGTTTGGAACTTCTCCAATCGTCTATGGATCCCCTAACAAAGTAACCTTACCTTCAATTTTGTAACCCTATCCCAAAACAGATATGCGAGAGTAAATACTGTACGACGGCCTGCAAGGCGGCAGGTGGAGGATTCAGTTAGGAATCTGTGAACTGTCACAGGTTCCCAGGCTCATAGCCTCCGCGCTATGTCGTTTGCTATGTCGCAAACATCGCTACTGTTTTTGCGCTGCAGTGTCAAGTAGGTAAGGGCCAAAAAAGCGCGAAGGGACTCTGCTGCTTGATGATAAACGATTTGATCCCGCAAATTCGGGTTAACAATCCGATAAGCGAACAATTACATTATATGACACGTTCAAGTTTCATAAATTTATTTGTTTTAGGGCATTACAATTTCTAGAGTGGAAAATGAATATAAGTAAAGAAATACACATAACCGAAAGAAAGTGAAGAACTAAATGAAACTAACTATGCAATTACTATGTACTTACTATGTAATGAATAAATATATGCTATATAATGAATATGAATGTACACAATTAAATTTACTTTGTATTAATATCATAAAATTCTTTGGAATTGTTTTCATTTGGAAATTACAGAATGCAACTTTACATGTTTTATTATTGGTTGACTCAACATTTATGTTAAATATTTCAAAATATTTTTGTAAGCAAACTCTTTAATTACATTCCACTCATATTCTACCTCTTGAAAATATATTTTTAATCTTGCTTTTGATCATTGTAGTAAATATTTTAATTTATTTGCGATGCAAAATCTTTGAATAGATAGTTTGAGATGGCTGGTACGCGGAGGCTGTAGATTCTTAAATCATATGTGTGTCGCGAAAAAGCCATTTCTCAACATTATGCATCGTATCTCAAGTGCCATTCATTCACCCTAATCACACCTCCCCATCAAGATGTAGAAATGTAGTCAAGAACTGACATGTACTTTTGGGCTTACATCAGCGTTTGGGGTTGAAGTTCAGACCTTCTTGTCATAATTTGGTGTTGTTTTTGTCCTGTGCATTCGCCGCTAGGTCCATCGTGCCTTGCGTTCGGTTGGCCAGGCCAACGCTGGCGCCTCTGGGTGCGTCGCAGTACTTCCACCTGCCTCGCCCGGCGGCCGCCATCTCAGAGCTCTCGACCCGCGCGCCGGCTTACAGCCGCCCTCGTGGCGGCGCGGGGGCGCCGGAGCGAGCGGGGCGGCGGCGTAAAAGCAAGCGCACAGAGGGGAGATGGGAGCGGCGTGGGCAGCGTGGGCGGCGTGGGCGGCGTGGGCGGCGGGCGGCGTGGGCGGCGTGAGGGCGACGAGGGGGCGGCGAGGGGGCGGCGAAGGGCGGCGAGGACGACGAAGAGAGAGCGGAGCTGCGGTGGCGAAGCAGGTGGCAACGGGGCGAGAGCGGTGGAGGTTGCCACAGTGTCGGTGGCAGGGGCGGCGAGGGGGCGGCGAGGGGGCGGCGAGGGGGCGGCGAGGGGGCGGCGAGGGGGCGGCGAGGGGGCGGCGAGGGGGCGGCGAGGGGGCGGCGAGGGGGCGGCGAGGGGGCGGCGAGGGGGCGGCGAGGGGGCGGCGAGGGGGCGGCGAGGGGGGCGCAGCGAGGGGGCGGCGAGGGGGCGGCGAGGGGGCGGCGAGGGGGCGGCGAGGGGGCGGCGAGGGGGCGGCGAGGGGCGGCGAGGGGGCGCGGGCGAGGGGGCGGCGAGGGGGCGGCGAGGGGGGCCGCGAGGGGGGCCGCGAGGGGGACGGCGAGGGGGGCGACGAGGGGGGCGGCGAGGGGGGCGAGGGGGGGCGAGGGGGGCGGCGAGGGGGGGCGAGGGGGCGGCGAGGGCGGCAATGATGAAAGTGAGCGTCGAAGACGTGGAGGCGGCAGAGGGAGAGAAAGACAGAGGGGACAAAGGTACCAGGCAGCGGTTGGAGAGGCTTCCGGTGGGAGTTGACGCATAAGGGGGAGTCGTGAATTGGTGGGATGGGAAGTCACATAGGTGGCGGAGACGAAGGATGGAAGTTGGGCCTCGACGGAGGAGGAGATGGTGGAGAAGGATGACAGCGATGCTGGCAGGCAGTCAAAGGCAGTGGCGTGTCCTTCATATACGCAGGGGACGCACTGCGTACCTTGTAACTTAAAAATAAGAACTTAATTTGTAACAGACAATAAGCTTACTGTATAACAGAAATCTTCTAATCTATCAAAAGTGATGTATGTTTTAACTAGCAGTTATGAAATGCCCTCCTTGGTAAGCATGCGTGGGTGCGACGCGCGCGGGGCGTCAGGAAGCTCGAGTGCGATCGTGTGCTTGGTGCGTTTGTTGGGCACCTCGCTTTAATGAAAGCAGTACGCAAACGAACATCTTGGCTTTTAATGGTAAATACGTATAGGTGTTTGTACTCTAAAGTGCGTAATTCGAAGTGTAGTATACATTTATGCTTACGCGTGCTAATTCAGATTTTAGTTTATCGTTGTAAGTGAATCTACCACGTGCAATATACCCTAGCGTACGCCATCAGTAACATTGGGTCCGCTAGTGTTTCGGTATGAAGAGCACGAACATCTTTTTACTGCAGGCTGAGTCGTAGACGGACACACGTGCTTGATTTGTGATTTATCGATGAGTTTTGTTTTTTGCGTAACTTTAAAGACGAGAAAACGTTACCACAGGAAGGCCAACGCTGGACATTACTATAACTATTACTTCGAAAACCTGCAAAAGGAAATTTAATATCCAACTTATTGGCATACCGATCACATTCATTGCATTGCTTACCCAAACTAAGCCCTTCGTCACACACCACTGGTGACAGGCATAGAAGGCTACAGCGAAGGTGGCGAGAGCACTGATGTTGGCGAAAATATTGCAGAAAGACGTCGGGAGTTGCTGGGGAAGAGAAGGACGCAGTGGTTCGCTACAAATGGAGAAGCCAATGACAAAACAGAGGCAAGAGGTAGTGATGGACTGCAGTTATACCCAAGGCGGCTGCAGGCGAGGTGAAAAAAGGTGAAGGGCTGAGTGCCAGGGATGGTGGAAGCGGCTGGGGAGGTGGTGGCGGAGTGAGAAGCAGCGGAGGCTGGCGATATGGGAGAGATGAAGACAGAAATGATGTAGAAAATGTCAGGGATATAGGAAATGGTACAAGAGAAGGCGATGGGAACTTTGGAGGCGTCTTGGGTCGTAATCGGCCAGGCATCGAAAAAGGGCAATATGTAGAAGTCAGAGACACGGACTGCCTGGACTTAGAATTACAGAGGCGGAGGCGTCAACGAGGCCATTCAAGTCTATTGCTGTGTGGATAATGGTGGTAGAAGTGAAGCTGACGACGAATGACGCGATACAACGAACTGGGGGCACGAGAAGAGATAAAGTTGACTGCGACACGAGACTGGGGTGACGAAGGAGCAGTCACAATAAGTGTTAGAGACCACTGAATGGAGAAACATAGAAAGGGGTGGGTATGGCGGAGTTGAAGAGCAGCCAGGCTTTTGGAACAGGGGAAAGCATGGAAGATGTCACTAATGGAAACAGACCTAGTGAGAGGTATGGGAGACGCAACATCCTAGATTGGTTGGAGCGAGAACATTGCTTGCTTGATTATTTCGTGTTTCCAGGAGTGTCAACTGTTTAGATCATTAGTCCATAATTGTACGACATGTTTTCTCCAGAAGGTGAATGTGATCTTTCCTCTGCTGATGAACGATCACTGTCACTGAATGGCGAAATCTAACGCCGACCTATACGCCCGCTAAAGGGTTATCCCCAACCAGGTATCTCCCACTGGCGGAGCACCACTCCATTCGGGACACCCTCTAAGCTCCCGACCGGTCTCCCGGCATGTGTGGTAATGTAGTGCATGTGAGTGTGTACGTACAGGGTAAGAATAGGACAAGGAAGAGGAAAAAGGAATCGCGCTAGATCCTTGAGTCCTTTATTAGGGTACTGCTCCGGCATTCGCCTGGTGTTGATCGAAGAAACCACGGAAAACTACCAATCACGGCAGTCGGCCTTTAGAATTCTCCTACAGACACCGGCTGAATTCTGCTTAGCTATCTAGCTAATGTCAAAATTCCTATCACTGTTGGGACCTCGAACCTTAGGAGCTCCCTGGCAGAGTCACTGCAGCGACATCAGTTCCCGTCCCTGCGCCTCCTCAACCTATCACCGTAGCGCATTGCGTTACTGCGGGAATAGAAAGAGCGGACAGACCGTTGCGGAAGCGTGAGGGCGCGAGGGTGATGGCGATATCAGAGGCATGCGGGTTGGAGGACACATAGTGAGAGTTGGTGACGGTGTCTTCAGGGGCAAAGACGGCGAAGGCCGTGGAGGCAGGGGAAAGGCAGGGGCGGAGGAGGACGGTACCAGAACTGTGAAGAGCTCGAGTAAGACACTGAGCACAGAGAAGTTGCTCCAGCGGTGAGGGAAGCTAAGGACGAACTATGTTACGTGAAGGGTGGGTGGATGGGGTGGGTGAATGTCGAAACTTGAAGAGCGAGTACTGCCTGAATTTGGGCGTGAGTTAGGGAGATAGCACCTCTAATTTGGAGCAAGTGCCGTGGTGTTGTATCCGGTAGTGTAAGCTGATTTCCTCACACTGTGAGGATTCATTGAGTTACGAAGGTTGATGACGCAGATCCTGTTAAAGTAAGATAATTTCATTTCCCGCGCCTCTTTTGTTGTGTTGGGGAACTAGCAATAATCGATTAATACAATAGTGAGCTTGAAGAATTGTTACGTTTTTAAATTTCATTCTGTATATTTTATTAGAAATGTGTTGTCTAGAATAAACATTTCAATGTCATTAATATTAAAAAATGATAACATCTTCCTTCTACGAGTTTTTTAGATGTTACTGTTTAATTTATATTTTCATTCATATGTATTCAATATTCTATTCTTGAAGTGTTATTCCCATAGTTTTGGACGACTTAGAAATATTCTACAACTCCTTAAATATTTTTCTTTCGTATATTATCTCAGTTTCCTCTTTACTTCCTGGCCGTAGTCTTGGAGACAGGCTATAAGAGGCGAAGTACCAAGTAGTAAAGTATTATTGTGTTCTAAAACTGAATGTTGCATCTAGATTGCTGTGGATTAGTATGGTCTGACTATAAAAGTTTAGAGTATCCTTCGTTTCTAACGTCATTGAATATATACTCTGAGAAGTAACAAAGCTTATAGTCTCCAAAGCTTTTCCGAGAAAGCGCAACGAGGCAAGATTTTTTAGAAAGTAGACCGAAAAAATGAGATTGTTCCACGAGAGATAGTATTATAAATATTATGAATGGGCGATGGGCTGAACCGAGACGAGGAAGGGTTACATAAAAACACAAGGCCCTGGACCGGCTAATGAGAGAATTCAGTTTCGGGAGCCTGGGAGAGCCAATTAGCGTGCGCAAAAGGGACCCTAATGGAGTTAGTGCACAGAGATGGGCAGATAGGAAAGAATATCGAGGGCACAAGCGGAAAGGGAAGCGGCGTCGTTGCGACACGCTCGAGGGAGGCGCCGACGTCGCTGTGGGAGACGAGGCAGGGTGAGAAGTGGGGAGGGCAGGACGACGAGAAGCGCCCACAGGACTGGAGAAGACGGGAGAGGCAGGGACGGAGAGGGGGTGTGAAGCAAGTTGAGATGACTGATGCGGTGGCTATGGTGCGGTGTGATGGTAATACGATGATGACGTTTGGTTTGGTTGGTTAGTGATTCCGGGCGCGTCAACAGCTTAGGTCATAAGTACCGAAAGTGTAGTGCATGTTTTTCCCTCGGGAGATGGCGGTGATATTCCCCCACTGGGTGGCGAGATCCCGCGCCGACCTACCGTCGGCTAGCAGGGTTTTCCCCTAACCAGGACTCTCCCACCAACTGGGCACCGCCCCAGCCGCGACAAGCTCTAAGCTTCCGACCGGTCTCCCGGATTATGTGGTAGTGTAGTGCATGTTAGTGGAAGTGTTTGTGTGTGTGTGTGTGAGGGGAGAGGGTAGGACGAGGAAGAGGAAGGAAAGATCGCGCGCGGTCCGTGGCCCGTTTTTTAGGGTACTGCTCCGGCATTCACCTGGTGATGATCGGGTGATGAAGAGGTATTGCAGAACATTCAGGTAGGAGGAAACATTGGGTGTTAGTATTAATATTGGAGAACTTTAGAATCTTTTGACACAATGTTGGCGTCAAGGGTTGCTGTGGTGTTCGCAGATTGCTGGCAATGCAGTGTGGATTGTTGATGTGTAAAGGGCTTGGCATTGGCGGGAGATTTCCGTTTTGTGGATAAGATGTGGGGGAGAGAGGCGCTGTTACATGTACTAAACATGTGTTGTTCTCGTTACCCCTCAGCTATTACTTTCCATTGTTCCTTCCCTTTCTTTAACCCCTTTTTTCTTCCATACTTAATCATTGCCTTTATTACATTTCCCTTTTTTGAAGATTTCAGACATTTGCTGAATCCTCGAACAGTTTCGTCGTTGTGTTTTCAACATGTACATGTACAGAGTTAGTATCACAATCAACGTTCATCTGAGTTGCCGCAATATGCGGCCGGTTTACATTCTTTCTCGCGCCATGTGCGTCAAAAATTTAATTTTCTTCGCTGTCGTTGTAGTATTCTTCTGTTCTTAGACCTTGTTCTGCGTATACCAATGTTTTTTTCCTTTTGTCCAAATTACTGGCATGTTTTTGTATAATTCTCCTTTAACCGCTACCAAACCTTTTCATTCTTTTTTTAGCTTCTGATCATTATTTTCATGCACACCATAAAAAAGTATGAATTATTATTTTTTACCAAATGTGTAATTGGTATAATTCCTTGTCACGATGCTTCTTTCCATCTGTTTTTTCATTGGTACTTGAGCTACATACATTTCTCCCTACACTACCTTGCTGTGTAATCGTTTATTCAGCCCTATTTTATTATCGCATACTTGTCAGCTCGAACATTGTTGCCTCACCACATTCACTTCCTTATTTGGAGGCGTTTTCTTCTCCTAATCTACAGTCGTTTTGTGCGCTTTCTCAAGTACGCCGGTCATCGCCGTCTCCTTCGTCTCGTCCTCATCATCGCCCCTCTCGTTCCCCTTCTCCCTGCGCCATCGTCCAACCGCACTCGGCCGCCAGCGTCCGCGCTCCAGGTCCAATAACAGGCTACTTAGGAGACAATGTCGACGAGTTACATCAAGTTCATGAGCCAAAAAATGACCGGAGGAGATCGTATATGGGATTATGCTTTAAGTCGCTCTTAAACTCCCCAGGAACGTGTCAGGAAAATGTCCGGCCATGAAAGTAAACTGCCGAGTACAGTTGCCGCCGCCGCCGCCGCCGCTGCCCCGACCGTGGCCGTCGTCACCGCCTCGACGCGCTATATTGAATTCTTACGCCCGTCGTAAAGTTATACCACGGCCGCGCGCGTCTCCGCGGCGCCTTTCTTCCTCCGCCTTCTTGATTGAGACGCCTGTTCTACGTTGAAGAAGCTGCGGCAAGATGGATCCTTTTCTCTGTTTAGTCCCCCCACCCCCTCTGGTGCTTTCGAGGCTGTTTGTGGCCATGTTTGAGAGATAGAGCGTAGTTGAATGATGTACTTCATAAAACGAACCACAAATTGAATGACTATAAGATAAATGTAGATGTTGTGTTATTATTCGTTTTCTTTACCATTGTTTTATTAAATATCAGCAAAGAATACATGGAGTAAATGTATCAGACGCTATTGGGAGTTTAATAACTAGAATCCGGAAGTTTAGAAAATACCTTTTTTATTATTACAACTATTTCAAGGCTTTTTTAAAATAGAAATAACTTAACAGTAGTACATCTGGAATTGTTTAAAACTTTTTAATTTGTGACGCCTGATGTTAGTTAATTGACTTATCTTAACCTTTCCCTCAATTTTTCGATTGTTCCCCTCTCTCTCTTGCCATCCCTCTCGATCAATCTGTAAACATACCTGTAAGCCTGTACAAATCGAAGGGACTGTCGCCTGCAGTCTTTTTCTGCAAACTGAAGCTCCAGGGCTAGGAAGTGTTAAAAATCTAAAGGAGAAGAAAAGATTATACAAGTGAAGGTCTTTGAATGTCTTTCATTAATGCCAACAGACTTTATCTGCACACGAGGAATTCCATACTACCTTCGAGTTTGGATTTCGATTCCTTTCGAGAGGAGATATCTCTGCATACACGTTGCGGCCCTTCTCAGAGCTGGAAATGACACAAGTACGAAGAACCAAAACAATAATCGTGTTTACATTGATGCCATGCTAGGATTCAAAAGAGTCCACAAGAGCATTTCATAGAGAAAGCATCGCGAGTAGAAGAAACTCGTAGTGATCATACCGAAATGTAGTGTTCCCTTAAAATGATTTCTAGCAGTGAAAAAGAAGATGAATCTTTTGCTAGTGTTTCCTTCCCCGTAAGTTTTGATGTAAATTTTAGAATTATAATAAAAAACTAAATCATTTTATTTATTTTTTTACACTAATTTATCTAGAAGAGAAATACATATCTTTTTTTCACTCATATTTTGGTCGTAATAAATTATTATTTTCGTAAAAATTAACTCTTTGTTAAGAACTAAGAAGGCTATAATAATAATAATAATAATAATAATAATAATAATAATAATAATATTGCTGTTGTTATTATTACTTTTATTATATTGTAGGAATCAGTTTCACAGTGGAAGCAGTGTTGTTCCTAAAAGCGAAAGGAAATCCATTGTCTGGACGTAGAATTAAAATTAGAATGGATAGCCAGCTTTATGTTCTTTGGAATTTATTGAAGAGCAATGAAAAAGAAAAATTACGATCGGTACTTCGCTGGTAATTGAAGTACTTCTTCAGGATCCGCTTGAAGAAATAATGGAGGAATAACGGAAAGCAATGATCAATGCAATGATATCTAGACGTTGGTTTCGTTCTACCCAATTACTGTTGTAAAAAATATCCCACCGCTGTAACATGAATACAAGGTCTTTGGTTGCAGAAAATTCTTATAGAGCGGGGAATATTTAAGTCTCATGTAAGCTAATAAAAGAACTTAATTAGGGGGACATTTCTGTCAAAATTATGTAGTCAATATTAGGTAATATTAAATAATTTCTTTATATCACTTAACGTTTTCTGTATGTAAATGGGCTGATGATTATTTTCAATAAATCGAAAATTTGTGAGATGTTTTCGTAATGAAATATCCTCATTTAGAATATTTCAAAGTGAATGAAAAAAAGGTTGTGGCATTAAATAATAGTACCACTAACTACACATCTTTAAAAGTTCGACACCTTTTTTTCTACTGAACATACGAAATTATTTAATTGTTGAAAGTTATAACTATTTATCATTTTTGTAATTCATATGAAAATTATAGGTGATACATATTTAACGGGATTTAAATGAAAAGAAAAGCTATATTAAAATATGAGTAAATAATAATAAGAGATTATGAAAAAATATGTTACATTCCTCTTGAAGTGTTAATACATATTTTTACTTCGTATTTTTACAGGAAGGTTATAGCGACTTTGTGTGCTACGCTCTTGAACGATTGAGAGGAAGCTAATATTGAGTCTCGGGATCAACATGAAAGATTAATATTCAAAGCGTGAAATTAAAACTTCACACGATCCATTTTCTCATCAAGTGACGAGCGCAAGTTAAAAGACTCTAAGCCACTTAAAACGTGAATAGATATTTTCATGCAGCGCAAGCGCCGTTTCTACCGGCGGCGCCGGCGACTGTTTTCACACAGGCGGCGTCCGCCCGCCACGCTTACACGCGTGTCTCCTAATCCAGCACGTAAGCTTCTTGCTCGGCGGGCAATCCTTCAATACACGTCTGTGATAAATTGCTAAGTCCTTGTTTCAACACCCGACGGTAGGTTGCCGTTGGGAGACGCATGGCGCGCCACCGGCGGACTTAAACAGGTTGCGAGTCCACCGGAGGCTCAAGTGGCAAAGCGGCGTGGAAGCAAAGTACTTGATAATCAGCGTTGTTGCGTCCAAATTACAAACAGCAGCACAAAGACAGGAATTGAAATACAAAACTCTACAGTGCGTTATGCCACGTTTTTTTTTTGTTGAGGTGTTTGAAGCACTCTTTTAGTTCTGTTTCATACAATAGTGTTGATAATTTTATTATTAGTGAATTTTCTCTTTCCCCGTATTTTTGTCGATTGTTAACATTTAAAAAAATGAAAACTGGGATTTCTGATAAGCAAGAATGGCTGAATAAAGAAAGTCATCTTTTACTTTCTAATACTGCGCGAAATCGTAATGTGATATTAAGAGAACCTGAATTTTCTTTGGAAAATGAAATCTAGCATTTTTTCTCTCTCAAGCATCATAACTAGTTTTCAGACACGATCTAGCGCACGTGAAGCGCAGGAAAGTATGATACGGACCTGTCTATTTCTAGGATTTTGCTAGGGTTTTTCATGACATTGCTGTGAAGGCACTCATCACAGTGGGTTGTGTTTTTGAAGGGAAAATGTCACTAAGAATTGAGGAATTGGATTTTTATATAACCATTCATAATCTGTTAATCTTCCCTTTAAAGAGTAAACAGCATCCACCTGAGTCTCCCCTCACGCTTCGCCACGGTTGATGTAGATTAGCGGGTTCATGTATCAACGTGAGCGAATGCAGGTAGGGCTATACGAGGGTTAAGGCTTGGAGAGGAGAGGAAATGAGGTGACACGTTAGAAAAAAAAGGTCAGTAATAATAATAATAATAATAATAATAATAATAATAATAATAATAATAATAATAATAATACAGTAATTCACGAACGAGTGAATAAAGAGGGGTATAATTGTATGAGTTTTCTTATTTACCAGGAGTGCAATTACACCCCCTTTATCCACGTGTTGCGTTCAATATTTTTTTCGTTTCCGATTAAGAATAATCTTAATTGTCAGAAACACAAGCATATCTTTACCATTTGAAATATCTATTTGATGACGTTACATTGGTTCTGTACAAAACCTATTTCAGTAGGCCTTGCAGTGTATATTTATGATCACATAATATCTTAAAGAATAACCTTTGAAATAAATAAGAAACGTTTGAAAATTGAAGATATTTAATACATTCCGAAGAAAATTTTAGAAAAAGCTGACAAAGCCATGAAAACAATACTTCGCAAGGAAAGTAAGGGCATGTATGGGAGAACAATTTGTGTTAATGTTGGAAAGAAGAATAACGATTCAGTTCTGACTCAGAAGTTTTGATGGCGTACGTATCAAAGCGGGTATATATAACTGCGTTTATATTTTTTTATATTTGTAATATGCACGTTTGTGAATGTTTTACACGTAACATATTTATTTATATTAAATATTTTATGTTGTTCCATTAATCAGCTACTGTGAAACCAACATGTTTATGGTCATAATTGTTTATGTTGAAGAAGATGTGGCGTGTAAAGGAGAATATCGATATTTTAAATTATAAACAATTTAATTGATTTCGTAAAAAATAAAGGAATTTTGCCAAAATAACTGCTCTTCCTGAGCCGTCATGTTCAAATGGGTGAAGTAAACATATCTGTGCAATATACTCGTAAAGCAACTTCTGGGTTAGGATGACTGATGCCAAGTATGGGTAGGGTAATATTTTCTAATTTAACTTATTGTACTGTATATATTAACGATTTTCTTAGGAGTTGTAATAATTATTCGTTTATAATTTTGTTTCATTTGCTCACAGATTATGTTTTTCTAGCACGGTACTTATGATGTACATTTTTGTTAATTTTTCACTGCCGACTGGAAATTCCTCGGTTACGTCTGTGTTATAGAGATATAAAACTATTTTGATCATTTTGCTGAGTTCCGATTGGTAGTTGTGAAGTTAATTGCACACATGCAATAAACATAATGATAACGATTTTTCATGGAACTAATAAGCATATTTAGTTAACTAAACAAATAATAGTAATAATAAAAATACAATCATTAAAACAATAGTATTTCTAAATAAGCTCAAAGAAACGTTTTTTATCGTTTTCCGTATTCGACATAAATGTTTTAGATTTATTATTATTTTAATTACAATAACAATTTGAGTTTTTTCCAGGATGGTACGTTTGGGTTCAGTTATTTTTCGTATTGTCTTTTATTGTTGTCTAGGTAATATACTTGAATAACCCACGATCGTTGATTTTCCAGTCAATAATAACAACTGAGACTCTGCATAGAACGTGAAAGTACAGTCGTAGTCGCAAGAGCATCAGCATCAATGGACATTTCAAAATACTGGCATTAACCAATTATCGTTTCCACTACTGAATTAATACCGGAATAAACTATGCATTCAATCCAAGCGTTGGAATTACCATTTTCGTTGCAAAAAGCTGTAATAATGTAACGCTACGGAATAGTGACAGAGTTCCTGGATTCTAATGGTGATTAGGAAATAATGAATTGGAATTGTCAAGAGCGCAACATTTATTCATATATTTTAATGAACACCATCACAATAAAGACAATAATAATAATAATAATAATAATAATAATAATAATAATATTGATATTAATAATTATTAATTTTATTTTTGCAATAAACGTGAATCTACATTTAAGTACACTTTCATCCTATATTTCAACACTTGTAATTAAATTATTATAAACTTCGTTTTATTTAATCATAATTAATTTTATCACTCCTACATTGCATCATCTAGAAATATAATATTGTTCTTGACACTGGCGTGACTGGAAACTTGAAAGTCTATTTGGTATCTCGTTATTATGCCTTTGATACATACTTGCTTTATTTACTATTCTACGAATACTCACATGTAATGCTCTCCCTGTATTACTCCGCAAGTGTTGCTCAGTCTCTACAACTATTCTGAAGGACTACTGTTATTAATTAACCCTCTTTTAAATCTTTCAGAAACGATTCAGATTATCTGCAGTTTCTGTCCTAACGCGGTGCTTTTTTGTCTTTTAACGATATTAAAATATGTTTTTACGAAGTTTAAAGAATTTTCAAACTGAAATTAGTAGTTCAGTATGTTTAAAAGTTATTTTGTTTAGTGACAATAATTTGAAATTAACAGGCTTATATTTCTTATTTATTACTTACATTCATTTTCGGACATAATTAACTACTTAGACTCATTCTAGGATATTTCTTGGAAAACTCTATTGTATTACAGAAGCTCATCTGAAAATAAAGTTGTGCTGAATTTTTTCCCCACTACCCAAATTCCTATGACTTTTTGTTACTTCACAAGTATTGGAGATAGTCAAAATGTGAATATTGCTGATACAAGATCACACAACTTCATGCACTTTTAAAAATATTTACAAGTGTCTAAAATTTAGGGAGTCGGTGGAAATCAGACCAGCGCCATTTTTATAACAGTAGTTTGCACATCGTAATCGACAAAAAATAAAAAAAAACAAAATTGGAGCCGTTTTTGAGAAAATGTTTTCAAAACTACCTTTGTGTATTTCACATAAAATTACCCCAAAACTATTCACAATTTTAAAATACTGAGCTTGTCTTTATTTAAAGATCAAAGTTTGAACAAAATATTTTATTAGGGAAATTTCTATCATGAATATTGTAACTGTCGAATAACACCAAAAAAATTATAAAATTGCAATTTTCGAAGTATTGTTATATTAACGAAGTAATATTAAAATATCAGTTTGAAGTTTAAGGATCCGTGACATCGACCAGATCGAGTAATTACTGTTTTGGTAAAAATTCTATCTTTGACTGTGACAGACGACTGTCTTACCTAAAAAAACATTGCGGTGTAAAGAACCCATAAAACGTGGATGATGACTACAAATTTGTTAGAGGGAGTAATTTACAACATGCAGAAACCAGAATTATTCACGTTCTCGCTAACAGGAACCTAAAACACAAATTTTTCTTTCAAAAATTGTCACCTTTTGCTACAGCATTATATAATTTTCTAAATACTACTTAAGTAGACAAAATTATCAAATTTACAATATTCAATGGTTCGATATAGAATATTGTGTAAACATTCCCCCTTGAATTCATAGAACTTTCGATTCCTTACCTCTGTCTTTCCTCTCACACTGTTTTACTTTAGTCAAATAAAGTCCCTCTGCGCCTTCTCCTGTTCTCGTGCTTCTGCGTATGGCTTCACTCACACACACATATTCAAGCGTTGAGGAGGCACCTCTGTACGTGTGTGCGTGCGCATGTGGGCGAACGCGCGCGTCTAGAATAATTTGTGCCTCTTCCCGCTCAAAATAAAATTCAGGCAACATTTTCCCTCCCAACGGAATTTCCAGACGCCGATGAAATTCTCTTTCAGCGCTCTTGGCGAAATATGAAAGAACATAACGCGGCACGCGGACAGACACCGCACTCGCGGGGTGGCAGGGGGGTGGGGGTGGGGGTGGGGAAAGGTACGCGGCTGGTGGAGTGCAAAAGGGGGGGAGGTGAGAGGAAAGGAATGGAAGGGGGTCGAGTGATACTCGTGTGAGAGATAGACTAGGCCTTTGGGCTTTCGTTGTTATGGATGTTGGGAAATAACTTCGGAAGTGGCATGGTTAAGCTAGGTTGAGTTGAACTAAGGGGATGAATGGTTGGGAGAGTGTGAGTGGTAAACGGAAGATAAAGATAAATTTATTTAAACTGCAATTGGGTGTAACCCGGTGGCAGTTAACTACATAAATAAGGTAATAGATGTCATGCAAATAATATTATAATGGTAATAATAATGCTAAAATGATAATAATAACAACAATAACAGTAATGATAATATAAAACTGCTGGTTCTTAAAACATTAAATTACATGAAAAAGAAAAGAAACGTCTATCATCTAAAGTCGCATTGAGTGTTTATACAATAAAGAACGCACTGCACTATCCTTCACTTCACTTCACTTAATTTCACTTCACTTCACTACAACACTAAAACCATTTCCTCCATTATTTTTCTGCTCTACACTGCACGACACCTCACTTCACTGTATATCTTAATGTTCTTAGGTAACTACCTCAAAAACTTAAAAATACCCTAAATTAATTTCCTAAACTGTTGAACGCTTTGAGGAAAGGAAGATGGTAATTATTGATGGCCGTTGTTGCTTGATTGTAGTTGTTGGAGATTGGTAATGGAGAGAAGAGGATTGTGGGGGCATTAGTATGATGGTGGTGGTGATTAGGATGGCCGTGGTTGTAATCGGAATAGGGTGATGGTGTTTAAAATGGTGATTGTTATTGGATTAATGATGGTGGAGATTAGGGAGGTTATCAGCGGCAATAGAGATTCCTATGCTGGTGATGATAGTGGTGGTGGTGATGGTGAGGATAGTGGTGACCCGTTCTGTAGCTCCTACGCCAACGGATAGCGACTGGAAAAAGTTAGAAAATAAGAGGATATGGTACGAGAGTGTAAGGGAGAAAATGAGATGGGGAACATTAGAACGGTAGAAACGGGACGAAGAGAATGGTGTGTCAGAGCTGAAGGATTAGTAAAGAAAAGTGAATGGTCGTAATTTTGGTAGTTGTGTGAAGTGAGTGGGTTGTAGAAGAGAGAGAGAGAGCGAGAGAGAAAGAGAAAGAGAGAGAGAGAGAGAGAGAAAGAGAGCGAGAGCGAGAGAGAGAGAGAGAGAGAGAAAGAGAGCGAGAAAGAGAGAAAGAGAGCGAGAGAGAGAGAAAAAGAGAGCGAGAGAGCGAGAGAGCGAGTGCGAGAGAGCGAGAGAGCGAGCGAGAGAGCGAGAGAGCTAGAGAGAGAGCGAGAGAGCTAGAGAGAGAGCGAGAGAGCTAGAGAGAGAGCGAGAGAGCTGGAGAGAGAGCGAGAGAGAGAGAGTGTTTTCAAAGATGCGACGCGTAGTGCAGACAGCAAACATGTGGAAAGGAACAGGGTCATAGAAAGGTGCTGGCAGGTACTGGATAACTGAGGTAATGGAGGATCAATTCCAACAAAGGGATGTGAAGCGACTGCGTGGGTGGAAGGCAATGTGAAGGGGGCGTGGGAGGGGCAAGCCGCGGCGGGCAGCCCGCGAGAGAGCCGGCAGGAATGCGAAGCGGCCTTAAAACCGCACAGTATTTTGATGAAACCACGAATACTCGCCGTTCCTCTTCGCAAAATACCCTCTACCTGGCTCGATAGTAACATTGGAGGCGGTTACAAACGTGGAACCAGCTGCAAATTCCACCCTTCCGCCCTCTTTTTCTTTTCGTTTCACAGAAAAATGCATATGGTTATAAGTCTTCTAATTATATCAGAACAGACGTTTGCAGTTGTATTTTTCAAAATTCTTTAGAGAAGGGTGTAATTATAATTTGTGAACTTATTCGTATTTCACATCTGTGTCATTTACAGTTGGAGATGTTACATGCAAAGTTATGTAGAATCCTTGTATGTTTATACAATATCAAAAGAGTAACAGGTGAAATCCAGATAATGTGGATTTTTTGGAAGAACATTATTAAATATGCAGGCATTCTCCTGAATTCCAAAATATATTTTATTATTGTGTCAAGGTCTTATCATTTCATAGCCATATATTTTCATACATAATGTCTTTATATATAGTTTGCTCGATATGTTCGCAAAGTTAGGTTAACAGATATGTCCTGATTGTCAATAAAGTATAAAGTACATAACTATTTACGGCAAAAACTCTTGAAAACTCGCATTTGCTTCATCACCAGAAAAAAATTTGTTTCAAGAATGGGGTGAATATATTCAATATATAAGTAAAGAAGTGATCTCATCAACGTCATTACGTTATTACTAGTATATGTTCGATGTCAAACGTGACCTGAAATAGTCGTAATAAGCTACAAGAAGATCATAGACAAATGAGGGATGTTTTGTTCCTTTTCCTGAAACGTCAGCATTTCAAGATGAAATTTAATTATCTGAAATCTATTTGGGAATTTATATTTAAATTTAAAAAATACAAATAAATTTATTACGAAAAACTGTACTGGGCCAATTTTATAAGTCAATAAAATGAAGTCGGTTATCCGAAACTTCGATGTTGGGGTTTTCTCTTGAACACATCTACACAGTAAATTAATTGCACACTTCCATAAACTTCACGCACTCAGTTTTTGATCAAAACTAGCGGCGACTGCCTCTGAACATCTCTATTAAACATCACTCGCATAGCGAGCTCTCCGCCGACCATGGACCTAAAAGGCGATGGTGCCAGGGGGCGTGGCTGCAGCAGCAGCGGGGGCGGTGGTCGCGGCAGCAAGGCCGCGGTTGCGGGCGTGGCTTATGCCGCAGGCGGCCTTGGATTCAAGGGCTGTGTGCGGCGCGCGGGCTCCGCTGCGGTTCGCCCACTTCGCCTGCTCGCCCATCCGGCGGCGGCCGCCCGCCGCCCAACCGCCCAGCTGCCCAGCTGCCCGCCACCCACCGCCCGCTGACCGCACGCACCGACGCTCAAAGTGGCGCCGCAGACGCACACGACGACGCCTCGCGCCCTTCAAAATGAGAGGAGCTGCAGCGCGCGCGGCGGACGATGCCTGAATGAGATTGCAGGGTGTGATGAAGAACGACGGGGTAGAATACGAAGAGAGAGGGAGAGAGAAACAAGACATGGAATGGGGCAAGATGACAATGAAATACGGAATATTGGAACAGGGGAATAGGATGGAAGGGAGAATAAGTTGAAGATAGGGAAACGAGAGAAATGAAGAAGGCATGACATACATGTAAATTATTTATTTATTTATTTATTTATTTATTTATTTATTTATTTATTTTATTTATTTATTTATTTATTTATTTATTTATTTATTTATTTATTTATTTATTTATTTATTTATTTATTTATTTATTTATTTATTTATTTATTTATTTATTTATTTATTTATTTATTTATTTATTTATTTATTTATTTATTTATTTATTTATTTATTTATTTATTTATTTTACGTCAAAAAACAGTTAAAAACTGCGTATGACGTGCTATGGGGAAAAGTGAATAGTGTGCACATTTTCAAAATTCTGTGATCCCTACACTAAGTCATATACTACTTAAATTTTGAATTTTGAAAGGAAAAAAAAACAAAAAAAACTCCCATGTATTAAAATCTATTTTCAAGGAAAAATAAGCAATAAATTTTGAATTTTGAAAGGGAGAAAAAAACAAACACAAAAAACTCCCATGTAATAAAATCTATTTTCAAGGATAAATAAGCAATAAATTTTGGATCTTATTACTTCCTGCCGCGACAACATGGAAACGATAATTTGAATAATTGTATTTCCCACTGAATTCTAGAAGACATGCACAGAAAATGAAGTTACATTTATGTCCAGAAGCAAAACAAGGGGCCATCTCAGCATTTGCTCAATGGATCAGGGAAACTGGACGAAAAACCTGATCGAGATGGG
>BLKR01011629.1:0-29601 GCA_011170035.1 Teleogryllus occipitalis
ATATATATATATTATATATATATATATATTATATATATATATTATATATATATATTATATATATTATATATATTCATAAATAAAACAAATTCAAAAATGAAATTGAAAAGTGATTATAATGTGGCCAAATACTGTAGGTTAGGTCAGGTCATTTGTTCACTCTTTTTGTACATAAGACTTGAAATATTTAAACTACGAACATTTCATGAATATCACCAATGTACTAACATTTAAGGTTTTGACTAAATTAAACTAGTAATTTTAATAACAAATATCGTTATTTTAAATAATTTTGAAATGCCCGCACCTGCGTAGATTATGGGTGCACAGCCGGCGGCATGCGCACACTACATCTTCTTATTTCCACCATGATTATTTAATTAATTAGAAGTGCTTAAACCGCACGTACTTTCTCACATTCAGTAATAGTTATGTAATATTTATACCACACTTTGTCTCCGAATTAATCTCAGTCGTCAGTTTTGTAAAACTATTTACAAATCGTAGATCATTTGGCGCAAAAACTAAATATTTTTAAACAAATATCAACAAACATTTGACAATTATTACTGTTTCTCATACTAGTAAATCATATACCAACAATAAGACATAATTCACAGAAATAAACTCCCGAGTCGTCATTGCCTAGCCATTGTTAGATTCCAATCTCACATTCCCTGAAGTCTAGCAATTTTTGCTTTCTCGTATACGAACGTATATAAGAAGAAATATACGTAGTGTAGAGAAAGTTATATAATGCTGCGGAAAAAAGACTTCGAGATTTCAGCGGAAATACACGTTTTGGGATCGCCAGATACCGAGAAAATGTTTGTTTTTCAAAACGTCAGTTCATCTGTCCGCCTGACCGTCCGTCTGCTGTATGTGAACAACACTAGCCCCTAAACTATGCGCACACTTTTTTCCAAACTGAATAAAGATCAGTCCATATATACTGATTCAAATCTTTGCGATTCTGAGTAACATTCATAAATTTTTGGGGGTAATTTAGATGAAGCCTCCCGGAAACTTTCAAAATTTTCTCAAAAATAGTTCCAAATTTTTTCTCTGCATTTCTTGTAATAAGAAAGTAAAATAGACTTATAAAGAGTGTTGCATAGATCCGATTTTCACTGTTAACTCTGAATTTTTGAAAATTGCAGAAGTTTGATTTTTTTGCGAGTCTTCCTACAACTACAAAACTGAAGATAAAGATTTGCAATTTTAAAAAATTACAAATACAAGATTGTCTTGAAAACGCTCCAATTTTTTTTCACTTTATTTTTGGTAGCGACAGTGCTAAATGTACGCTATGAAATGACACAAACGCCATATTGCTCTATACTTTTGCTTTTTCAAAAATTACAAAATTTTAACTTTTTTACTCATTTCTTTAATATGATCATTAGCGGCGATTTGTCCACATTATTACATTTAGAAATACATGTGCTTTACATTATGTCTTATAAAGTTACTCAAAAACTCAACAGTTTTCTGTGAAAACGAGCTGAAAATCGCACATTTTCACAAATACTCAAACGTAATTTTCTCGAAAACGGCTCCAAATTTTTTCTTTAAACTTTTCGTACGGATAGTTCTAATTGCACTGTTTAAGGTGACAAATTTAATTTTGCTTTATTCCTTTGTTTTTATTTTAAATACATAAATGTAATATTTTTGAAATACACATCAGATGAGCTAATTCTGATGATTACTATTCTCTACTTTCAGTCTGGTTTTGCTGCTTGTACAGCCGTTGTAACAAGAATAGTTTTCACAAATGCTTTTCACGTGTAATATCACTTTTACATTTCAAAACTAGAGATGCAACAGAATGGCACAGACTTTCTCATAATTTCCTTCGTGTGGTCGTGTGTTCTAATTTCCTTCGTGTGGTCTGGTTTTTTTGCTCCATTCTCTGGCCAGCTGCCCAAAGTACATTTTTATGACATTTTTTCAATTTTTGCTTTCCTAATAGTACAACTGAATCATTACTTCAAGAATATTAAAGAAGACTAAAAACTCGTTCTAAATAGAAGTTTTCATTCAAAAATGTGTAGTCGTTTTTAAGAAAATCGCGCTTAAGCATTATTGTAAATGTGAAATTTGAAGCTCTTTTTCACGGGAATCTATTGAGTTTTTCAAAACGTTCATTTAAAATAATTTAAAGCACTTTTACTCACAATTGTAATAATGCATACAAATCGATAAAAATGTCCATATTAACGGGGTGTAAGGTATTCAAAAAAATTACATTTGTGTAATTGTTGAAAAAACAAATGAATGCACCAATATGAACTTTACATCATATTAAACAGCGCACATAGCACTATCTGTTAAAAAATTTAGAAAAAATGTGGAGCAATTTTCGACAAAATGGCGTTTGAGCGATTCTGAAAAATTGCAGAATTTCGAGCTCATTTGTACAGAAAACGGTGGTTTTCGAGAAACTTTATTGGATATTATTTAAAGCACATATACTCAAATATAATAATGTGAAGAAATTACCTTTCCGTGAATATTACCGATGTGAGCCACAAGTAAAAAAAATCATATTTAAAATGTTTGAAAAAACAACAACAAAATAATAGAGCAATATGGTGTTTATGTCATGATAAAATTAATGTTATAAGACCGTACGATGAAGCATTTTAAAAATATTATTGTACTTTAATTTCTCGGGAAGCTTAAAAAGAAAATTGATTGTATAAAACAAAATTATTATAGGAACTTGATAATGAAACAATGGCAACACGAAATATCAATGGAAAATAATTAACAAACTGGTAAGAGATACCAAGACTAGTGAAATCGATCATCTCTTCTTAGAAGATAGTAGCGTCATTGACATACACAGGAAATCTGCTTTAAGATAAACGAATACTTTCTTGGTAGTCGGTATCCACAAGCAGTTGATTACTAACAACACGTGTATTGTAACTCCACCCCGGAACCGAGACATAACATCTTATCAATCCTTCTTTCTCGAAGCGACCAACGAACAGGAAGTAATTCAAATTATCAACTGTTTAAAAAAACAAAACATCAAGCAATTATGATAATATAACTACGAAACTAGTGAAAGAATGCACATCGATTCTTGCTCCATTATTAACACATAATAAATCTACGTTTCTGTAGCGGAATTTTTCCTAATCAATTCAAAAAGAGCATAGTAATTTCAATTCTCAAGAAATCTATTAAAATAAATCTGGATAACCTTAGACCAATAAGCCCATTACCAGTGTTTTCTAAAATGATAGAAAATGTATGAAAAAGAGACTTTTACATTACTTAAACAAAATTAATTTCTTCAGCAAACATCAGTTCGGAAAAGGTAAGAATTACACTTATCACTTTTCTAGAAAATATGTATAATCACATTAATAATGGGAGAAAGAGTACAAAGATGTAAATAGATTTTAGAAAAGCATTTGACATGGTAGATCACAAAATTCTTCCCTCAAAAATGGAGAATATAGGAATAAGAGGTGTAGCTTTAGAATGGTTTAATCAGTTCCTCTCTGAACGGGAACAAATAGTCAAAATAGGTAACTGTGACAGTAATTCAAGCATAGTCGAAAAAGGCGTGCCGCAATGATCTGTGTTATCAGCGATCCATTTTCTCATATTCATTAATGACCTCTTAAAAAATCAGTTCCCAGGAAAAATAACAGCTTTCGCTGACGACATTGCTTTTACTTTTTCTCGCAATGACGAACAACCACTTTGGAATGATATTGAAGAGTCTTATGATTCTAAAAAATGGTGTAGCAGTAACAAAATGTGTGTTAATGTAAGAACAACTAAATATATGAATATGAGTTATGCTGCTTTTAATTTTAAATATAATGTTAAGTTCCTTGATTTAAATTGTATTCAATAGCTGACATGCAAATGTGAAACAATTGAGAAAGTCAACTGTTTCAAATACTTAGGAATAATAATAGACAATAAAATGACTTGGAAAAATCATATAATATGTGTACCAAAATATTTAAGGGGTAATATAAGAAAATTATATTATCTACGAAATTTTTGCGATATCCATACACTTAGAATTCTATATTACGCACTAATCAATTCATAACTGCAATATGAAATCAAAATATGAGGAGGCACATTCAAGACGTAAATTAAGAAACTAAGAATAAGTCAAAACAAATTTATCCGTATTATCTATAAAAAAATAAGACTGCTTCTTCACTTCCTCTCTATAAACAACTAAATATTTTACCATTACATATTTTTGTATGTAAAGTACTCCAAATATTTTATGTCAAAAGTGGAAATAATTTAACTGAGAGAATATTTCACAATTACAATACACGTAGTAAAGCTATTAATCAAATTAAAAAGCCCAAAATTCATAAATCTCTAATATCAAGAACCTCAGTGTTCATTTGGCCTCAAATATATAATCAATTACCATTAGCTCTGAAAAATTGTAGGCCCCCAAATATTTTCAAACAAGATAAAGATTTGGATTTTAAAACATGATAATGATATAAAAAAGCTAACTGAAATATTGCAATAAAAATATTTGCTTTATAAATTTATTTAAGAAAATATATATTTTGTCTAAGTAAATATATCTATTGCATCTCTAAATATTAAACTCAGATAAAAAATTATAAATTCAGTATTACTAACCATCGCAACTGGTTATCGATGGTTAGTAATTCCAAGAAACAACAATCTCTGTAAAACAAGTTGGTAATAAATATTATTATTATTATTATTATTATTATTATTATTATTATTATTATTATTATTGAGGGTTTGATTGACCCTGACTCTACCAAAAATGCAAAGAAAAAGTTTGGAGCGGTATTTGAGAAAATCTTGTTTGTAAGTTTTTAAAATTGCAAATAGTGCATGAACTATTGCACGAAAACTACTAAAATGTCCGAAACAATGTACATAACTTTACTGAAAGAACTATTTATGCGCAACAAATTTCATTTGAAGGAAAAATCCCTGTCTTCAATTTTATAGTTGTAAGAAGACACCAAAAAAGTTCAAACTTTGGCAATTTTCGAAAATTTAGAGTTATCGGTGAAAACTGGACCTATGCCACCTTTATAAATATATTTTATCCTATTATTCTTTTATTCTAGAAATTGAAAGAAAAAAAATGGGGCCGTTTTTGAGAAAATTTTGAAAATGTCCGGGGCGCTACATATAATGAACCCCCGAATTTTCAAGGATGTTTCTGAAAATTTAAAAGCTTCAACTAGATTGACAGGGGATTCTTCAATTTGGAAAAGATCGTACGTTTGGTTTAGGGGCCAGTACTGTTGACGGACGGCCAGACCGGACCGGACGGCCAGACCGGACGGCCAGACCGGACATTTTGAAAGATAACTTTTCGGTATCAGGGAACTCCAAACGTGTATTTTCGTTGAAATCTCGAAATTGATTTTCCGCATTACATAATTTCTCTATACTACGTTTATTACTCCGTATATACGTATGTATACGAGAAAGTAATAATGTGATCAACTAAAACAAATTAAACTACTTACGTATAGTTGTTTTCACTTTTAGATATGTGATACGTCACTGGCCATGTGAGTAAGATGTAATAATTTTCCGAAGAATATATTACCATTTCCATACCAAAAAAAAGAGCATATAACCATTTCTATACCAAGAAAAGAGCATATAACCATTTCTATACCAAAAAAGATCATATAACCATTTCTATACAAAAAAAGAGCATATAACGATTTCTATGCCACAAAAAGGGCATATAACCATTTCTATACCAAAAAAAGAGCATATAACCATTTCTATACCAAAAAAAGTGGCAAAGTGGAACGGCTATTCCCCATTTCCCCATCTCACCGTTGGTCAGTCACCCAGTGGAGCGCGTAGAAGGAGAAGACCTTGTGGAACCCCTGGAGCTGGTGCGCGCAGGCGCCCAGCGGCGTGGCCGGCAGGTGGCGCGCGGCGATGTCCGTGCAGAGGAAGCGCAGGCGCGGCGCCAGCGCGGCGTGGGCGGCGGCGGCGTGGCGCACCATCTCCTCGCTCACGTCGTGGCCCACCAGCACGCGCACGCTGCTGGGCAGGCGCGGCAGCAGCAGCTCCGCCGTCACGTCGCCCGGGCCGCAGCCCACGTCCAGCACGGCCTCCTGCTGCTCGCGCGACCAGCGCAGCCGCCCCGCCCACTCGCGCAGCACGCGCGACACGCTCTCCCGCTGCGCCGCGTTGCTGCGCGCGTACAGGGACGGCTGGTACATGCTGCGCACGATCAACGTTTTTAACCCTTCGATTGTCGCGGTATTTTTCACGCGTCGAATACCAAGGGGAATAACAAGTTATCCCATGGAAAATTCAATGTAGTTTTAATACGTTTACCGTAAATGTAATATTGTTTTGGTTATTCAGATTAAACATTACTTTGAGATTTATATATATATATATATATTGAGACGAGCTCTGATATGCGCCCCAGCGAGGAAGGAGAACCCCAGGCAAAAACGCCCAAGATAAATCGCGGGTGTTTACCACTTCGAATGTGGCGCGTTGGTACGTCATCGTCTGACGTCAGCCGCGGCTGAAGTCGGACGTAACGAGTGGTCGCCAATGTTTTCTCGGGGTGATAAGCGCTGGAAAATTAAATCCTGCGATTGGCCCGTTGATAGAAAAACGAGGGAACAGTCTCCGAGGGGGGGAAGGGGTTCCCGGGAAACCAGACAGTCGGAGAAAGGCCGCCGGAGAGTTTGAGAGAAATCGCAGAACATTCTGAGACAAACCGCCGAACAGTCTGATAGAGATCGCCGAAGGGTCGAGTATACGATCATTACGTCGCAACTACGCCGCATCGCCAAAGCGGAAGGCTGAGGCGACATTCCTGGTGCAACACAGCCAAAGAAGCAAGTTTGTTGGGAACGGAAGACGGGCGTAGAGGCACGGCCGTTCTACGGGACGACCGGAGAAAATTGTACTAATTCACGGGCGAACGAAGGCAGCATCAAGCGAGCCAAGGAGCAGCGCCGACCGGCGAGCGTATAGCGCAGCGAGCTGGGCGAGGCCGAGCGTCACCGCGGCGCGAGCAGCCGTTCGCAGCGATAAGCAGCCGAGGTCGGTCACTGCGTTGGCCGAGGTCCAGGTTACGTGTTTCCCAATCGCCGAAGCGTGAGTACCCGTGCGACATTCAGACCGCGAGGTCGTAATATTTCCAAAGGTGTGATTAAAAAGGTATAACTAGGAAGTATTCTTGCCGAACGCTTAACACGGGAATTCAGTTCGATCCAACATAGTGGAACGAACAGACTGAAAGAACATTTTAGTGCCAAGATCAGTAGGTTTGCATCAACAATTAAATTGCCCGAGTATTGTAATTAGCGGGCAAGATATGATTTTTGAGTATTTAAGGTAGGGAGGTTATTGTTTATTTGCACAAGATGGAGCAAGAACGTTAATCCAGACTTAGGATTATAATTATGATAGAAATAGGATTGCAATTTGTTTATTATAATCTAGTGTGTATGTGTATGTGCCTCTGGAAAAAGTTTAAGAATACATGCCTAATTTTACCAGAGCCATCCAAGTGTTTCATTAGAATTCGATCCGCCCTGTATTCTATCCATTGCAAGCTACCCCTTATTTGCCTCTCACAGGCAAGACGAACGAACAACCTGACAGGCCTGGCGTCGGAGCGACAGTAGGCTGCCGCACGGCGCTGGTAACGCCCGAGCGGTGCTTCACACCCTCAGGGCTAACGACCCCTGATCAAAGACCAGGTTGCATTGTGTGCGGCGCGCCGGAGGCCAGTCCACGGCGTGTGTGTTCCGTCACAATATATATATATATATATATATATATATATATATATATATATATATATGAGTGACGTTTGGGCATCGCCACAAACCCCAAAATGTCCAAGGTATAACGCAGTCGGTCTGACGGAAAAGGCGCTACCTGTTAGTTGCGGCCTGAAGTGCGGCGGCGGTGCACTTCCGCAATATGGGCAGCGCAGTAGGGTTGTACGGTGACGTCACGGCAACATTTAAACGGCGGAGCAGCGAGGAAAAGAGCCCTTCTTGTGTGAGACACCGAGGTGAGAATTCGAGTTAGGTAGCGGAATAGTTGAGGAAGAGAAGCGGTAGTTCTGGGGGTGTTAGAAGTGGGAAATGATAGAGGAGCGAGGCTACGTGGTGTAAGGAGAACATTATAGGAGATTGCAGTAAGAACTGTGAAATTTAGAACGAATCAGAATAGTGGCTGTGGTTGCGGAACTGTGAGAGTTTTTGTAAAGCATTAGTGAGGCGACACGCTAACTAGCACACGCGGAGAGACTAGGTAATACGCGTACTCGTGTCGTAAGAAGGCGGGCGAAGGTAGGCGAGACGTGGATCTGGTGGTGGGCGTTAAGAAGACTGGCACGTGGATCTGGTGGTGGGTGCGAGATTACTGGTCCCTGGATCTGGTGGCAGGGGCAAAGGAGACCGGGTGGCCTTCGGAGCGGCATTGAAGCGGGCTACGTTGCAGGAACGCGAGTGGCGGCACGGCTGAATTTCCAAATTTGCATAAAACTGAGGTAGGAGACAGGAACTAGAAAGGTAGTGTTGGTACCAGAAACCAGAATACTAAAATTTGCATGTTCGCCTTAAAATTGAGTAACGGCGAAGTATTTTATAACCTCGTACGCCGGTAGTACATTTCATTCCGAAGCTGTATTAAAGATAATTAATTTGTGTTCCTCATTTTGTATGTAATTGACGAGGAAATCTCGTACGCGAATAGCAGTAGGACCTGTAATAATGTGTGCTGGTAAAGTAATTCAGGAAGTGTGAAAAAAAATTTCATTCACTAGTACTGGCCAAGCAAGAACTCCGTGCACGGGTGTTATAAGGAAAATTATCGCTAGTTAGGCGAAGAGTGAAAACATAAGCAAATATTTCTTTTGGAAATTTCTCTAAGAGTCTTACCATCAGTGGTTTGCATGCGTTCAAGCGCGCAGCCAGCAATTGGGTATTTTTTTGTTCTCTTATTTTGTGACAGTGAAAAAGGGTTGATTTGTGCAATATTTTAAGAATATATTACTGTTTTACCTAATTCTGTGTCTGGGTGTGTCTTTCTCACACCCTAAAGATCCTGCCCCCTGAGATATTCAAAGCTCGAAAGAACATTCTTTCCGACCACTGCCACACTAGTGGTGGTGTTAGAATATATATATTTTACATGCACGTCTTCATCCACGACGAACAGGTCTGCAATGCCAAATCATGTCACTTTTACAGCCCATTATATTCCTATTATCTCTTTCACAAGATACTACTCAACAGTTTATGCACTGATGTATGAGTCACCATTCCCATTTTCCTCGTTTTCAGCATAAAGAATATCGTCAACTTCACCTATAACCTCTACATTCTCTTCATCACTCTCATAAAACAATATGTTCACTTCACGACCTTCTTACAAATTGCCTGGATTGTGAATGCTTATTAATAGACATCGGATGTTTAGGCACTAAAAAATCGTCTCTTAGGCGCCTAAAAAGGCACTAAACAAGTCAAGAATGAGGAGAAAAAAGGCACTGTCATAAGTTACATACACAATAAAATGGAAAAATTGTATTTTTTGTCTATATTATTTTGTAAACTTAAATGCAGAAAACCAGCTCGTATATTATAATGTAAAACTAGATTTTGACATTTACAACTCTTCTACATTTTATTCTTAGTAGTTTACATATTACCAGTAACTTTCCAAGGATCACAATTTCAAATTTGCGACGACTGTGAGACAAAATCAGTTTGAATGCGGACAAGGATATTTGAACGATGTGACAGCATATATTTTAGCAGTCCAACACTAGCAACACTGAAACCTTCTGGGAATTTATATTTATATCCACTTAACATTTCGGTTCCCTCGGTGTATTGTCAATCGTCCATGTTCTTAGATCATGACTGGTATTTATAAAATAGGGAAATGGAGAAAAATCAGTTGGTATACTTTCAGGAATTCTCTCGTAATTTTAAATTTCAAGTCGTGAATTTAAGGTTTCGTAATGAATGGTCACGTTGGACCATCGCCGATTTTCCGGTATCTTAGCATTGTATAATAAATAAATAAATAAATAAATAAATAAATAAATAAATAAATAAATAAATAAATAAATAAATAAATAAAAGGCAAAAAAGTCCTAAAAAAGGTATTTATGCAAAAAATACGCATTTATGCTAAAATAAGCAAAAATTAGCATTATAAAACTTCGTCATATGTCATAATTTGTCATGATTCGTGGACATATATAATCAGCCTTTGAATAAGTTCTCTAGAAAAAAATAGGCATTTCCCTAAACATCCGATGTCTACTTATTAACTTTTCAAATCCTACCAGACTAATACTTCGACATGTTCACGTACTTACGCATACGTTCTATAAGAACACTTCGTACACGTGTATACAACACCACTTCCCAACTCCCGCTGATAACATAGCCTCAAACATAACCTCGTTATTAAATACAATACTAACGGGGGTAAGGTAGTAACCACAGGTATAAATTTAATCCGTGAGCTGACTACAGGCCCTCCCCCCAAAAAACAGTTTTACGAACAAGATATTTTATGTAGATAAAGAAAAAAACTACACAAGATATTAGATATGTAAAAAAATATGATAAATAAAAAATATGCGTTGCGGTAACTCAAACACCGCCTTCAGTAGAAGAAAGGTTAAGAATAGTTTAGAATACTTCTCACAGACCGACCAAATTTCTTTAACATTAGAACGTCTTAGTCTGTCTTATTGATGACTCTGTATATTCAAACATGCAATATTTCGTTTGGATCAAAGAGCACTAGAATCTAACGTCTCGTGACTTTTAATCTGTGAGCGAGTGCTGAAAGCTAATGGTTTCCAATTTTTTGTTTTCAATAACCGTTGAAGCATTACATGTCATGCAAATTACTCATGGACTTTATTACTTCGCTTACGCACGCTGCAACCCTCTGCCGTAAGAGAACTCCGAAATGCAGCGTGTAACACGGGGGCGCATAACGTAACGATGTCGGTGCGTGAGAAACATCGTGCAGCAGTCGAATTTCTAACTGCAGAAACCATGTCCCAAGTTTCTCCGAAAACAATTTTCTCAAAACTCGCGGACACATCAGTTGGAACTGTAAGTACGTCTAGAAATAACAATCTCAATATTCGAATAAAATTAAATTTACCTGCAAAACGCTGTTAGCTTGTGCCATGATACGAGGGGAAAGAACTGAAGGAACTGTCATTTATCATTTGTGGCTTTCTATCCGCGAAGAAAACACATTAGTGCACACTCAAGATATGCAAAAATTCGAGAAATCTAGGAATTCTGTTAATGCCCAAGGATTGGTACGTGTTCAGCGTTGATTGTTACGCTGCTGCATACCATGATTACATTTTATAATAAAATGCATTTTAAATAAATTTAATTGATTAAAAGAATAGTACACATGAAATACTTGATACTATTAAAGTTCTCTAGAGTGCGGCAAGCTTTGTTTGCTTTACTCTAGCAGTGTCAAGCTGGCCCAGCCACGTCAGCACATAATAATAAAGCATGCTAAATGATTTATTGCTATTTAATTGCTAATTAATTGCCACAATTTCGAATAAATGCTACGTATTTTCGTAGAGAAAAAGTCATTAAAATAGAGAATCATCTATTGCATAAGCATGTGATATGCATATTGCACTGAGTATATGATTCTGTCCTGAGAATGCGGTCCTGAGAATACATTAAGTCCTGATGTATTTTCTGTATATATTTAAATACTTATTTATAAATTATTTTGGCCAAGTAGTTAAATACTAAAATTACAGTAGTTTGCCCAACCCTGGTAATACGTTTTAGAAAAAAATGATGACAGATGCGTTTATTAGGAGACAAATTGTAGTATAAATAGTATTACATAACTATTACTTAAAGCGAGAAAGTACGTGCTGTTTTAGCACCACAGGCTTCTTAAAATGTTTCTTAGGGACAGTGCCAAATGCACTCTTTAAGATGCAAATAGTGGTGCCACATCATGGCACAGACGTTCTCTTACTACTTAGTTTTTTAATTTCTTGGGTCTTCCTCTTGGCAGCTGACATCAATCGCCGCCCAAAATAAATTTGTTTTTGGATGGATATTGTTGCGTGTAATGTTGATAATACGTGTTTCTTCTGTTCAACCTTTGGGGGTCTGGCAGCTCCTTAAAATATGAAAAGAAAAATCCAGCTCAAAGACTAATTTGAATATAATGAATTTGGAAAGGAAAGGTCAATTAAGCGGTTATGATTGAAAGTTATGTACTTCGAAAACATGTACTTGACAAAATTACAAATATGAGTATTTTATAACTTATAGCACGTGATTTTTAATCCTAGCTTAGAATTAATAAAAAAATTATGAATTTACAAAAACTTACATACAGTTTGAATGATCGTGAATGAATAGATTCGCAATCACTGCAAATGAATTTAGCTATTGCTTAACGTTGCTTGTTTTGTAATTGAGAATGTTTAAATTTTTCATGGCTTGATGAATAGTATGAGTAATGTACAGTACCTTTTGTCTCATATTGTATGTTCCAATTTAGCATAATACCTTTCAGGTTTAATGTTAAGACGATGACGATATTTTTAGATTCGTGTGTCCACGTGTTTTCTTATATACATAATTATATAAGATTAACACTTTGAAATAAATTATGAACAAAATGAGTTTAATTAGCCTTGCGAGTCCGTGTGACGCATGACACTGCCAGGAGCGCACAGATTAAACTAGAATAGTGGAGTATTACAGGAGAGCCATTGTAGCGTAGCTTCCCAAACGTGTCTCTACCAAGGCCCACTACTCCTAGGGTGAGAGGCGAGCACTAGCGTAACAAATTGAACATTGCGTTCTCCGCCATCTTGTAGGCAAATGTGGGCGCGGTTATTTAAAACTGTGTGTCTTAACGCTCTTTAAGGGATATTACGGATTCAAAACTTGGAAAATCACATTGTTATTGTTCCTATACACCATGATATATAAAATACGAAAAATTTAAATGTTTTAAAAATAACGTAATTGGAAATAGCTCGAATGGTTTGACGTTCAATTCAAGATAATTTTATCATTCTTGCTTCTTGTTTTGCCCTCCGTAGCGAATGCATAGTTTCTTTTTGAGAAGGAGAGATTCAAATTATTCTTTAAACTGAAAATGATTAAAGTGAAGATTCGCACACAAAAGTCTTCATTCTCAAGAATGCTATGAAATGACCCAAACTCATGAAATCATTCTTCTAGATTTTACATTCTTGTATACGTACGTATATACAAAGTTATATAATGCGGCGGCAAGAAAAGGGTGATTTTTGACAGAAAATCTCGTACGTTGGGGCCCGCAGAAAAGGTGGATAAATTATGTTTTAAACTCCAGTAAATTACTCCATCTAACACGTTAAGTTGTCAGATATTTAATAATACGAACAAATTTTCAAATTAATAAAATATTTCGGGTATTTATAACGAATATACTTTCTTACTCCGTATACAGGTATGCTAGGACCATATTAATGTACACGTTTCAATTAGAGGAAAAATGCTCATATTACTAAATGAAACATGTTTTGGTTGTATCGTTTGGGTTATTGAAAGTTGCTTCTTGTAACCCTAATGCTTCTTTATTGAAATGATCTATCATTTCGAGACAAAACCCCCCAGATTCAACTTTACAAAATGTGACAAGGAATAAGCTTGTGTATCGATTACAACGGTGCCGACAGAAAACATTTTACAAGTCAAAATTAAAATAAAGAATTATAGCACGTGAAATTTGTGAAAATTGAACATAATCGTCCGGTAGAACAGAAATTATGAAATTAAATAAAACAAACGGCATCAAATTCGGTCAACGCATTCGGAAGATATAAACTGAAATAGAATTGGAATTTTTAATGTAACATGAACAGAATATGGCCATTGTTGAGCTAGTAAAGAGAGATTGTAAACATGGTTTTTTAAGAATTGTAACCAAACGCACAAACCGATTTGGCTGAAACATTGGGAAACAATAGATTAAAACACGGGGAAGACGACAAAATTAGTGTCAACCTTGTCGCATGTTCGGAAGCAAAATTATAACATAATATTTGGAAATTTGCCATGAACTAGAGGTATAAACAAATGACGCCATGTTACGAAGAGAAGAGTCATTGGAATTAACTACAGATTAAAAGCAAGCGAGTGGCAACTATTTTGTTCCAGAAGCTTTTTGTAACAATGCAAGTGGCGAAAACAAAGTTTCGATGTGAGAGACAGATGTGTCGTAGGTACAGGAGAGAATGGTTCGTGTGCGCGAAATTGGCGCGTAGTTAAATTTCTTTCGAAAGTGTGGTATTTCAATAGGGAGTAAAGTTGTGATATTTATTGGAATTTTGAAGTGTTATCAAAAAGAAAAAAAATTCGGGAGTAATTTTTTTGAGTAAAAATTTTTGTGATTACGGACAATTAGATTTTATTATTTATTGTAAAGAAATTCAACGCTTCGGACATCTCGTTATAAGATACAAAAGAATAGATGCTGAGATCGGTACAATTGGACGTTCATTTTTGAATGTAAATTGATGTAAACAATATTAATTTCGAGAAATGACGTGTTTGATGAAACGCGAAAAATAGTTGTTTTTTTGTTTTGTTTTGCCGAACAGTACGCAACGAGTACATGCAATTTTATCAAACGGCGACGGACTAGCAACTGAGTAATATAATTTATGCGGACAATAGCGGTTCGCGATAATTGGTTTCCGAAGGCGACAGCGAGCAGGAGTGGACGGCGACCGCGCATCGGAAGGCACGGGACGGCGGCCACCGGACGTCATTGCCACGAGAGCTGAGCCGCAAAACAGGGAAGTGATACGTGTGTGTGTGTGTGTGTGTGTGTGTGTGTGTGTGTGTGTGTGTGTGTGTGTGTGTGTGTGTGTGATTTTCTTTGCAGACACTTCATCTGAAGACGCATTCCGTAGCTGAAAAGAGTTTGTTGAAGACCAAGTTTTGTTGAATAAAATTAAATTAAGAAATGGTCAAAAAAAACAGGGAATGCGCATTCGATGTGTAAGTGAGGTTTCATATTGTTTTGTTATTATTATGCGTGAATGAGTTTCTTTGTTCTGTTTTGTTTCTTTGTATGTTTATGTCATAGGATTACTGTGTACCAGTGTGGAGGGAGAGATGGTGAGTTGTTATCGTATATGATGAAAGGAGGAAAAAGCCCGAAAGCAGTAATAAATGAGTGAACAAAAATATTGTTCATTTTTACCAATTGAGAGCATGCGTCGTCATTTACTACAATACCTTAGCACGCACAATCCAGTCACCTCGCTTGGATTCCTGTATAGGACCACCACATTATCCACGGCTGCAGGTTATGAGAAATTTTATAAAAACTAGCTCGCTAAAAGGGGCAAACGATAGGTTCGATTAAGTACGAGTACAAAATATGGCACCCAACAGTCTGTAATACTATAATATAAAAGGAGAGTAGCCAGGCAATAGTAGCAGAAAAGAGAGAGAGAGAGAGAGAGAGAGAGAGAGAGAGAGAGAGAGAGAGAGAGAGAGAGAGAGAGAGAGGAACTATTACACTAAAAAAAGACTTGTCACTGCGCCAGTGTGTGAGCCACCCTCCCTAAGCCATCCCCTCCCCCAGCTTGCAACAAAGAAACAGGAGGCTCGCCGCCTCCTGGGCACCCGCCTCCATCACGTAAGGACGTCACCGTGCTCCGCGCACTCGGCGTGATGAAAGCCAGATTAGCTTCGCTCACAAAAGCCCTTCCTCTAATTCTCCGGGACAAGCCATATCTCCATCCCTCGTCATCCCTCGTCAACGGTAGCCAAACAATTACAACCAATAAGAACTATCTAAATATGTAGGTCATCAGAGTGTGAACTGCCCCGACCGATAGACAACTCCAAAGCGTACAACATTCTAGTAGTCGCTAAGTAAACCAATGCCGAAACGGGCGGTACGCACGTCACCACACCGGGAGTAGGGAGTGAGGAGGAGGACACTCTCTGAACTTCAAGTAGAGACGCATTCTGAATTTCAACGAGTACGGACGCTTTCTAATAAGCTTTTCGACTACAATTCCGTCCATGATGAGTTTTGCCAGAGAATTTTAAAAAACACAAAATGTTCGCTCTACCGGAAGCCTTCCTCATTGGAACCGGTGCATCATTGATAACCTCTTATCTGTAATTACGTTAAACGGAATTTATTCCGTTCACCGGACGAGAGTAAAAAGGATCCAAAAAGCACCTGGCACGGAGTGCTTCCTGCCGTAATGTGTATCTTAACGCGGGTAGGTGTCTTAAGGCGGCCTGATGATGGTCGAATGAATGCTCGATAAGCGAGCTGGTGATCTCAGAAGGCAGGATCTTTCGGGTGCAAGTAAGGTCTGAACCCTTGACACATAAATCAAAGAAAATATGGGTAATAACGAGCGTGAATTCAAATAATCAATGAAATCAATACACAAAATACACTCGAATTAAAAAATAATCAATGAAATTAATACACAAACACCTGAATTAAACAGCAGATCACTTCGGATTGCTAAATGACCTGGCCTTTCTACAAAATTTTACAAATGGTACCGTTAGTTCGGCTGCCGAAACACAAATCAGAACCAATAGAACCAACAAAGTGTTATCACTTTCCCTTCTGAGGACCACTATTCTTTCTTTGCCCTTTCTCTCGGCCGTGCACGGGCTTTTAAAAATGAATATTACTGATTAGTTCTGCGGTGCCCACAAGTGCTGGCCTCAGGCTACGCACACGTTACCAGAAACATGAAAGAAAGAAATTTGACTAAGTAACATGGAAATCTACTATAATACCTACAATTTAAATAAAAAAAGAATATTTACTCATTCATTAAATATTGGAACAACTTAATCTTTCCCGAATAACACAGAATGAAGCCAGTTAGTTACACAACATTGCCGTAAATTTGTACAAGGTTTTGGGTTTTTGCAAAATCAAACAAAGTATACTTTTAGCAAAATTTAAACCTCCACGAAGTTGTTTAAAGGCGACAGTCTTTCTATACTGAATTTAGGGAGTTTCTCACATGAACTACCACGCAAATTTGCCGTTATCCACTTTCTGGCCCGCACCAATCTTCTAACGAAAAGTCGCAAGTTCGGTTATCTTTACGGCGCTCTCCAGTTCGCTCGTAGCCGACCTTGGCACTCTCGCCGCCCGGTGTCGCAGCGACGTCACTCCACGCTTCGCCCGTCCGTCACGCGTTCGGCCAAACCAGGACTTCTCTCGTACTCTTCATCCACTCCCGGCTCCCCTCTTCTTCTCTCTTCTTTTCGCGTACCGGGAGCGGTAGCTCAGTGCATCAAGCTGGTATCACTGCAGCGCCTCTGACCGGGAGGTCCTAGGTTCGAGTCCTGGCGGCGCACAGTGGTGCATTTTGGCGATTTCCTGGCCAAAACCTCTGAGAGCTATAGTATGGTTTCTACGACGACCAAAATTATTTTGGATTATCTTTATAATGTAAGGGAGTTGGTAACAAAATACCAGAATAATTCACTGCTTAAATCTGTGAAATATAAATACACATTTTTCTATATAAACTTGGTTAAATTTTATCAATTCACAAAATTGACTTTAGAAAACCGTCTGGATTACTTACATATTAATTGATAACATTTGGCATAAAGAAGCATGGTATTAATGCCATCTCCTGCCCTCTGCAAGAAAAAAATTCATATATAGTGCCCGAAGAACCTGAAAGGAAGATCACATTTTTCACTAGTGTACATATCTCCCTACGGTGATTTTGGGCTCAGGCAAATGAGACAAAGCATATTTGTTCAAGAATTTTAATTTTCTTTTGGGAAGATCCCTCAAGCTGGAAATGAAAGGAACAGAAGATCTCAACAGGTGATTAAACATCTTCTGGATTGGGTGCAGTCTTGAACATGTTCGCGAGAATCCTTCTCCATACCGTCTTATATCTTTGTGAATAAAGTCTAGGCATAACTTCTCAAAAAAGCGTCTTGCTGAATTACTATCTTTGCTATTAACATTATCCTGCTTGGAAAGCTCTATATTCAGACCCATTTTTATTTGATCTGCATTTGAATGCGTTTCTTGTCCATATTAAAACTGTAGTTACAGTATTATTTCATTAAAAACAATATAATACTAATTTTGTAACAATAACAATGTAATAGAAATAATTATTGGTATGTAACATATGAGTTAAGTAAACAAACATTACTTTCCGATCAATTGAATTTTTGATTTCATTTTTAAAAATTTAAAAAGTTGTTACGATGAGTTTCTTTGATATCACGTACGTATTTAACCTTTCATCGCACATCCTTCCTTAGAACGAGTTTTGATGCCACATATTATGTAAATATTAGTTTATGTACAATTTTTAATGAAATAAAATGTGCGTAATCCAGTTCAGAAGATGTAATATGTACGTAAATATTATGTTCATGTAATATTAGTGAATAGTCATAATATATTACAAAAATTAAAAATATTCATTTTTTTTGTTTATAATATTGAGTAAATTTGTTATTTCAGTAAAAAGAATCTAAGTTTTCCTCTAGAAACAGCGTTGTAAAAGCAGTTCCCGTTCTCAGGACGGATCTCGACGAGTAATACTCGGCGTTCACGCGTGCTCGACGAAAAGTTAATTCTTTGTATTTACTAATGGGGCAAGTTGGGGCATGATTTTATAACTGGATTCGAAAGAGGATAGATTCAGCTAGTAAATGAAATTAGAAACATCGCAGAATTCCGCGAAATTGGTAACTTTCAGCCTACGTGAACTTACGAGAAATTAAAATTATTGTATAAATTTCATGCATTTTAATATTTCATCCCACGTCGGTATTATGGATTAATGCATTATAAAACAAACATGAAAATACTCTACAAACCTTCAGGAAGAGAATCCATACTGCCAGTTTTCTTTGTACAACTCTGTATGGCCTCTACTTACAAATAAAGACGGTCTCTCTATGTTACTCTGGCACTGCAGGTCTACCGAACGCCACGAAGGGTAAGTTCGGGTGACTACTGGTGCCAGGGGAATTGACTCAGTGATACGAAGTGGGCAGAAACAGATGCCCCCAAGTATACAGTGTATCATAGTATTTGCAAAAGTTCAGTAAACGCGATTTCATTTTTGAGGTTTTGGCCAGGATTTCGGGAAAATGCACCACCGTGCGGCGGCAGGATTTTCGACACTAGCTTTTCAGCTAGGTCGAATTCAGTCGCTGTCTGGAGGAGAATTCTAGCGGCCGGCTGCTCTGATCGGTGGTTTCTCCGATCAACACCAGGCGAATGCCGGAGCAGTACCCTACCAAACGGGCCACGGACCGCGCGCGATCTGTCCTTCCTCTTCCTTGTCCTATCCTCTCCCCTTACACACACACACGTACACTAACATGCACTACACTACCACATATTCCGGGAGACCGGTCGGGAGCTTAGAGCTTGTCCCGGCTGGGGCGGTGCCCCGCTGGTGGGAGAGTCCTGGTTAGGGGGAAACCCCACTAGCCGACGGTAGGTCGGCGCCGGATCTCGCCATCCAGCGGGGGAAGATCACCGCCATCTCCCGAGAACAAAACATGCACTACACTGACGGGACTAATGACCGAAGCAGTTGACGCGCCCGGAAACATGAAAAAACCAAACCAAACTCTTCTTTTCGCCCTCGCCACGAACGTGTATTCCCGCTCTCCATGTCTCTGGCGTGTCGCAAAATCGGATCTTTGCATTATTACACTGGGCGTCGCAAATACACTTCGGATGGCTGCAGCGCTAATACAGTCAGTCTCCACTGGATTTCACACAACTGCCCTCTGCGCGAAATGAGCACTTTTGAAAAAAAAACACTGTTCTTACTTCGCTCCGACCGCTTTCTTTCTAACGAGCTTGCTGCTGATTACTGATATGTTCATATTGCAATCACACTCCTATACCAACTAACCCTCCACGCTCACACCACTCGATTATTCACTTTCACTATCGAATTCAAAGAGAACTTACGCGTTCGCCTATGCTATTAGAACTAGTGCTTTCGCCCGCGTCGACGGATTAACAGAGAGCCTTTTCGTCGTGTCTCGCGGTATGTATGAGATGTGGCCTGGGGCAACCTCGGAGGGGTGGCCACTTCTCCTCCCTTCGTGTTGACCGCAGGAAAAACTGTTCGCGAGTTCGCACTCCGCTCTTCGGTCAGCCGCGAGCAGAGGGCGTAGTGTGCGCCTGCCGCGCTGCCGCGCGCTTCGCTGCTTCCCTATGTCGGTGTCTTTGTGTGGGCGGTTGTGGCGATATGGGGGGTACATTCCCATATCGTTACAGTATGTTTCTGTGAATAAAGTGTTAGTTACGTTTTAATAATAAGTTGTTGGTCACATTCATTTGAAAATCGGTATTTGCACGTTCAAGAACCTAAATGTGAGAAGTCGAACGTAAGAACGTAAGTGTGCTTCTATAGCATTACTCACAGTTTGTTTACTCCGTATTTACTTGAAGTTAATGTTTAGAAAGTTTCAAAGCAATTTTGTTCATAGGTTTCTGCAAATTTATTTTAATATTACGTTAATAAAGAAGCAAATTAATTGAAATCTGACGCTCTGCCATTCACTTGTCGCATTATACGCCACCTACATAGATATATTTGGGTGGCGTTGGTTTAATTCTCGGCAGACTCACTAAGATGGCAGCGCTAAAACACGCAAAAACCCATTTTCGAAAATTTCTTAGAATCTTCTGGCCGGATCCAAAAACAAATCATCAGTTCCCCGCCAGGAGACCGAGACATGTCGAATGACACCTCACATGTGACGATTTGTGCATGGAAAGTGCACGTGAGTGACGGAAACGCACATACGCCCTCACACACACTTCCAGTTACTCAAATACTGTATCTGGATTGTGTACTAAACTATATCACTATACTATACTATGAACTACACAGTTCTCAGCGTACCATGTGAATAACGAATATTTAAAAGCTGATGGGCATCTTCCTTGGAGTCTAGATGTTGCAAGACCAGTTATGTAAAAACTTGCTCACTGAGTATGAGACTTCAGTGAATATGTGATTATGAGAATAGGCGGAGTAATGCAATCAAATATTGACATTTTTCAGTCAATAGAAATTGTTTCATTTTGTTTGGATTTTCCCCAAATTCCCGGGAATCTAACAAAATTATAGACATCTATCATAGAAGGATGCATAATTTCTTTCAATTTCTGCGCGCAATCGAATTTTATAATACAAATGACAACAAATCATCTTTAGCTTTAAACACTATAAATCTCGCACCCACTGAATGACCAATTTTTTTTAAAATTAATTTAAGTCACTAATATGATATTTACATATCTTTTAATTTACACAGTGGTTTAGTTCTTTCATGTAATACTTTATAACTACTAATACATACGCATCTAATGTAAATATTGCATGTTAATGTAAAAACTTGCGAGACATTAAAAAAATGCACTTGCGTAATTTTTGAAAACTCAAAAGTTTTAATCTAAATTCGGTTAAAGTGAGTGCATTACGCACTATCTATACAACAAGTTCATAGGAAACATTTGCACCCCTTCTCAGGAAATATTGTTTGGTTTGTTCCTGTCACATGTTGTCTCTGAAGTTATTCGAGCATTGCCATCGTTTTTTAAAACCTCTATATAAAACATTTTCAGATCAAATTTTTAAATAATAAATTTCATTTGGAAGAGATCCCCATTTTCAATAATACAGTTGAAGTGTCTCCAAAAATTTGGAGCGCTTTCAATTTTGAAAAATTCAGGGGTTTTACTGAAATCCAAAGATGTGTATTTGACCACTAATTGTAGGTTTGGAGACTTTTGAGCAATTTTTGAAAATATCCGAAGGTTTACGTGTAAAGTACAGTAAAAATTAATTTGTTTGGTATCAGGAACCCCAAAACGTGTATTTTCGTCAATATCTCGAATTTTGGCAATTTTACATAATTTTCTCAATATGTATGCGAGAAAGTATATAGTGTGAAAATATATATGCGAGAAAGTATATATATATTATATATATATATATATATATATATATATATATATAATTTGATTGTCTAGATGCCCTACATAACTATATCAGTTACATAATTTGTGGAATGTAACACTGTGCTCGACGCACGGAATGCAGTATTCGAAACTACGTAATTCCGTGAAATATCTCGTAGTATTATTTAAATAGTATAACATAAGATAGGGTCTTACATGTCGACGAACTGATGGACGTTGCAGGACAACAGACGCTTGGCGTTGCCTCTAAACAGCAGTCGCAACAGCAGTGAAATGCGTTTTCACAATCACGTTAACTTCTGGGGTGCGTGACTTGCGGAGGCTAACTCTTTAAGTCAGGCTTGATTTACTGGTTGTATGACAACATTGGCAGTCTGCCATGTTAATCAGCCGTGGTACTCTTATATACTTTTCTCTGGGTGGATGGTTTTCCTCCTGGATCGGCCTTGGCGAATCAGCCTTATTATCCCAGTCTCTCGTCTGTGACCACACTATGACACAAAACGTTCTTAGTGACGCAGTAAAACCATTACGTAAGTATCACGTTAGGACACGATCATGTTAGACATGTTCCCTAATGATCTGACATGTTGGAAAAATATTCTATTCTAGCGAACGTTTTAAATACTAATATCGTTTTATTATAGTATTTACGATTGTTTTTATAATTCTTCTACCTAGGTGGAACCTGTTATTGTTAACACATCACCTTCACGTGATGTCGATGCCCACCTTTCGATCCATCTTTTGTTTCGTCTTCCTGGATCACACTTACCCAAGGGTCTTAAATATCTTGCTATTCTGATAGCCTACTGGCTACCTATCTGCCCTGGAAACTGTGTTCATCACGGCCATTTCTTCTTGTTCTTTTGAATTTAACTGTGTGAGTCTGGCCACAATCCTTCCTAATATATTCATCCTTTATTCTATCCTATCTGGTTTTATCTAATATTGCTCTGAAAGTTATCTCTGAAGTTCTTAGTAGAGTTTTATTTCATCTAGTATCGGCCTGCGTCTCTGCTCCATACCTCATAACTGGTCTTACTATGGTTTTGTGTATTTTTGTTTTACTTTCTGTATTAAGATGCTTATTTCTCCAGGTTGCATCTTTTAGATATCCCGATATTCTAGCTCCTTTGTTTACTTGCTCTTTAACTTTATTAAAAGTGCCACTCTTACTTGAAATGTCCACTCCTAAATATGTGATTTTTATAATATGATTAATTACACTGGACAATAATTGCCTTTTTTTCTTTCACAAGAATGAAAATAACAGATTTCCAAGTATTTTTCATACTGAATTCAGAGATCATATCAGTTTGCCCCCATCGGACAAGAGTTTGATATACATATGAACTTTTTATAATTTTTAATAAAATCAGTATCTAGCTATCCAACTCTTAAATAGTATACTACTCCTCCTGTCTTACATTCTAACTATTAATTCTGTATCTAGAAAGTGGTAATAATGATTTTCAGGCATATTCTGCACATGGAATCTCTTTATTTTTGGTCCAACAATAGTCAGCCAACAAATTAGAACTACACTTGCCGTAGGACTCGTTTTCCATTGTAGAAATTTACTGATGAAAACGCTCAAAATACTCATCGTTGACAACTCCAATATTTTATCGGGAGGAAGTCTTGAGTCAGAGACTAAGAAGTGAATTTTGAAAGACACGTTACTTCCCATACCTTTATAAGAATGCAGAAAATCAGTCACTATGTCCGATACTTTTCTGGTCTATGGTTTTGATGGAAATTGAAATATAAAGTTTTGAAAGACTGCCAGATTGCTATTCCAGTGGATTTAACAGCTCTTCAACAATATTTATCAGGTATTAATAAAATTAATGTTACTTTCCATGTGATGTTCCGTATAGTCTCTAATTGTATAGAAACAGTTATGGAGCAGAAAGGATTTCACATTGCATTTAAACTTTTCTATCGCATTCAATCATTTAATGTCATCTGGAAAAGTGTTGTAAAAAATGTACATGTATTGTATGTGAATTGTTTGTAATGAGCTGTTGACACTGTCACCTGATGAATATGATTTCTACGTCGAGTGTTATAGTTTTAGACATCGGCATTTTCTGAAAATCTATTCCCGCCCTTAAACAAGTCATTTTTTACTAAAACCATTGATTCGTAAATCAATAGGCAAGGTAATGGTAAAATTCCTAGATTAATAAGAGAGGTTTACAAGAATCACGTGGGTGGGATTTGGTTATTATTCGTACAATTCGTTTTTGTAATCTAAAAGTCTGGGAGCTATAAGATGTATTTCTCCAGAATATTGTGCCATATCTCACGCGGGAATTAACATTCGCGAAATATACACAACGAACAGTATGAAGGCTGACTGAATTTGAAAGAATTCTGAACGCGTAGCATAATAAACTTAATTTTGTGTTCAATTCATTTAAATGGACGTTCCATTTAAGGTATGAATGAATCGAGAGACCCAAACATTTTGTTCCTTTAACATCAGTCAATGTTACACAGTTGATTTTTAATGGAGTACAGAATTGTTTATTTAAAATGGAAAACTGCATTAAAACCGTTTTCTTTTAATTGACTATTAATTTGTTATTTCGGAACCATTTGATATTGTACTATTTATGGTTTTTTATTGCAAAGAATGTTCGTATCATCTGCAAATAGAACTCTTCTTCCGTTTCGAATCATCGAGGGCATATCGTCTATGTATAGTAAGAACAGAATATGATTTTAGAATATGGGCCGAAAATCGATCCTTGAGGAACTCCATGTGCAATTGGCAGAGTCTGAAAGGTGTGTACATAATGTTCCATCATTCCAGTAAGGTATTTCTACCTTCTGAGATCGTTGTTTAAGGTACGAACATAACCGATCTACGGCATTACAACAGATTCCATATGAAGGTAATTTAGAAAGTTCAATATCATGATTAATGACGTCGAAAGCTTTTGAGAAATCTAAAAATAATCCAATAGGTGCGTCGTTTTGGTCCAATGATGAGGCGACATATTTAAGAAAAGAAAATATGTCTGTTTCCGTAGATTTGGATTTTCTAAATCCATGTTGGCAATCTGAAAGCGCGTCTTGTTTACTGAGAAAGGTTTCCATTCGTACGTAAAAAAGTCTTTCTAATATTTTTGAAAAAACTGATAGAAGAGAAATGGGCCGATAATTTTGAATTTTATTTTGTTGCCTTTTTTGAAGAGTGGCTTAATTTAACTGTTTTGAAAATATCTGGAAACGTTCCGGTGCATAATGATGCATTAAATATGTGAGTTAACAGGTGTATAATGGCAAACGCACAGGTCTTTAACAAAGAATCCGGGAATTCATCTAAACAGGACGAATATTTATTTTTTAGATTACGGATTATTTTGAGAATTTCATAGGAAGAAGTTTCGAAAACTAACATCGTGTCTAAAATTTTGGAGAAATGTCTGATATTGAATTTTGAGGCTGAAGACTTATTAGATCGGCAGGAATTCTCCAAAAGTATTGGTTAAAGAGACTATCCACTTTTGCCGGATCGTTCACATTTATGTCGTTATATTTTAAAACAACATTCTCTACAAGGTGTCTAGTTGCTTTCGTCGTATTCTTTATCATATTCCACATTGCTATTGTTTTGTTATTTCAGTTCAAAATATCCTGCTCGTGTTTTAAGATTTTTGCCTGCCGTACGACTTTTCTTAGCAATGATTTGTATTTTTTAAAGTAGATGAGGAAATCTTGAGATACGTTATGACGTTTAGAAATGAAAGAAAGAATTGGCTTATTTTTACAAGATGTCTTAATCGCTTGTGTTTATTTTTATTATTTATTTATTTAGTCAAAAATCGTCAAAAACTGTATGTGCCGTATGGGGGGGGGGGAAATCATCTGCGCACGCTTTCATGAGTTTCAGAATCCCTTCCCAACAAATGAACTATTAATAGTTGAAAGATGAAATATAATAGTAATAGTAATAATAATAATAATAATAATAATAATAATAATAATAATAATAATAATAATAATAATAATAATAAATTTAAAAAGCCAGAGATTACATCTCAAAAACTATGGTAAGATTCCAAGCTCAATGAAAAGAGGCTCGCAGTTATCACGTGGATGGGATTTTTTCATTATTCGGATAATTTTCTTTTGCAATCTAAATGTCTGGGCACTAAAGGATGAGCTTCCCCAGAATATTATGCCAAATCTCAGGCGGGAATGTACATTTGCAAAATACACGCAACGAGCTGCATGAAGGCTGACAATTAGAACGAATTCTGAATGCATAACAATGAGCTTAATTTAGTGTTTAATTCTGTTATATGTACATTCCATTTAAGGTTTGATTGAATTGAGAGACCTAGAAATTTTGTTACCTTAACATCAGCTAATTGCTTATTGTTCATTTTCAGTGGAGCATACGATTGCCGATTTGAAACGCAAAACTGCATTGAGACAGTTTTTCCTTCGTTAACTATTAATTTGTTGTTACAAAACCAATTTGAAACTTCTGAAATTGTACTATGTATTGTTTCTTTTTTGCAAAGAACATTCGTGTCATCGGCAAACCGAACTGTTCTTCCATTTTTACTAGACGAGGGCATATCGTTTACGTACAACAGAAAGAGGATAGGACCTAAGATCGAACCTTGTGGGACCCAATGTTCAATTGGCAAAGAATTGGAAAGATAATTAATTAATGTCCTTTCGTGCCAGTACGGTATTTCCACTCTTGGAGATCGATGTTTAAGGTATGAAGTTATCCACTCTAGGGCAACGCCACGAATTCCATAAGAAGGTAATTTTGAGAGAAATATATTATGGTTAATAATGTCAAAAGTTTTCGAAAGATCTACAAATAACCCAATGGGTTCTTCATTTTGGTCCATTGATGAAGCAACGTCTTTAAGGAAAGAAAAAATGTTTCCATAGATTTTAAATTCCTGAAACCGCGTTGCGAGACTGAAAACTTTTCGTTTTTCCTGAGAAAAGTTTCCATTCGCGTATAGAAAAGTCTGTCCAATATTTCTGAGAAAACTGACAAAAGAGAAATCGGCCAGTAATTTTGAATTTCATGTTTGTTCCCCTTTTTAAAAAGTGGCTTAATTTTTGCTGTTTTGAACATATCTGGAAATATTCCTGTGCACAAGGAAGCATTGAAAATGTGAGTTAATGGGTGTTTAATGGCAGTTGCACTCGTTTTTAATAAACACTCCGGAAATTCATCTAAACCAGATGAATATTTATTTTTTAGTTTACTGACTATTCTGAGGATTTCGTTGGAAGAAGTTTCGTAAATAATTTTTTTTTTAATTTTTTTTTTTTTTTTTTTTTTTTTTTAAGCATATGATGTTGAATTTTGGGGTTTTAATCCCTTCGTGAGATCAACCGCAATTCTAGAAAAGTGTTGGTTGAAGATATTCGCAACTTTTTCTGGATTACTTGTTTCTCTTTCATTCTCTTTTGAAACAACATTCTCTATGAAATATCGTGATGACGTGGTCGTATTTTTTACAATATTCCACATTGCTCTAGTTTTGTTTCTAGCGTTCAAAATATCCTCGTTATTTTTCCATTACTTTTGCCTGAACTATTATTTTCCTTAAAATTCTTTTATATTCTCGAAAGTAGACATGGAAACTGGGTGATACATTATGATGTTTAGAAATGAGTGTACGTTTGTTTTTACACCATGATCTAATTCCTTGTGTGAACCAAGTATTACCTTTCTGCGAAATGTTTAATTTTCTCTTTTTAATAGGAAAGCACACGTTAAAGTGAAATGAAAGCTTTGAGGAAAATAAATTATATTTTTCATTTGTGTCAAGAGCGTTATAAACTGTCTCCTATGCTTCAGCAAGTAGTCCGTAAATAATTCTACTATGTTAACTTTAGTAAGTGCTCTGCACATGCGTGTTTTATTTATTGTGTCAGTATTCATGTTATTAGTAATTGTAAGAATTTGTCCATCGTGGTCACTGTAACCTAGATTATTCGTTATTATTTCATATCTAGTTGTGTTTTTGTTAACTATAATTTGATCTATCGCTGTTTGTGATTTTGGAGTATTCCGTGTAGGGACGTTCACTGTAATATCTAAATTAAAAGAAGGAATTAAATTGAGAAACTGCTCTTTTTCGTGGGATTCGCTCAGAAAATCAATATTAAAATCTCCACATACAACAACGGTTTTAAAAGAGATTACTAATTTTGTTCAGAGTTATGTCTAGATTTTCTACGAAACTGAAATAATCTAAAGCTCGCTTTGTGGGAGGTCTGTAGATGGAAAGTAAGATAATTTTGAGCGTAGTAAGATGTACGACTTATTTCAAAAACTTTTTCAACTACATATAAATTGAATTCTGACAAGTTATCAAGAATGTTATCCAGGAATTGCTATTCCGTGAAATATTTAATTTTCTTTTTTGAAGAGGAAAGCAAGTGTTAAAATGAAATGAAAGCGTTGAAAAAAATAATTAAATTTGTCGTTTGTATCAACAGTATTATAAACCGCTTCCCATGATTCCTGCGTCAAGTAATCAATGAATATTTTATTTTACTTTTTGTAAACAATCTAGTCATACGTGTATTATTTATTGTGTCAGTGTTCGCATTTCTTATAATGGTAAAAATTTGTGCATCGTGGTCACTGTATCCTAAATCTTTTGTTTCAACTTCATATCGAGTAGTAGTTTTGTTAATTATAATTTGATCAATTGCCTTCGTCGAATTTAGTGTGACCCGTGTAGGTACATTAATTGTAATATCTGCATTGAAGGAATTAATTAAATTGTGAAAATTTTCTTTCTCGCCAGATTCGACCAGAAAATCAATCTTAAAATCTCCACATACAAAAATGGATTCAACCGAGTGATTGCTGACTTGAGTGTTATCTCCAGTTTTTCTAAGAACAAAATATAATCTGCAGCTCTCTTTGTTGGAGGTCTGTAGATGCAAAGTAATATCACTTTTAGCGAAGTAAGATGTACAACAGAAATTTCAAACACATTTTCAACGGAATACACATTTAATTTCGTCAAGGAGATAGAATCAATATTATTTCGAACGTAAATACAAGAACGCCGACCTGGATGGCCGAGGTGGCTAAGAGCGAGTACCGACTCAGCGCTTCGGTCCGAAGGGTCACGGGTTCGAGTCCCGCCTTGGGCATGGCTGTTTGTCCCTTGACTTTGTGTGTGTGTTGTCGCGGAGGGCCTCGCGTTCTGCTGACCCCAGATCAGAGGAGCCCGCAAGTGTTTGTCTAGTGTACGGTCGAATATGCGTCCCTTCGGGACGTAAAGGGCAACCGGCTGTCGGCTGGATACAAGCCCTAGGAAAAAAATACAAGAATACGTAGGACCTTTATGCGTCTCTCTCTCTCTCTCTCTCTCTCTCTCTCTCTCTCTCTCTCTCTCTCTCTCTCTCTCTCTCTCTCTCTCTCTCTCTCTCTCTCTTTTCTCTTTCTCTTTTTTCTCTTTCTCTTTTTTCTCTTTCTCTTTTTCTCTTCTCTTTCTCTCTCTC